>CM067319.1:38806417-38954306 GCA_034231615.1 Meghimatium bilineatum | reverse complement strand
TCGATATGGGGTCAAGTTGTTACAATTCGATTGATAGCAATTTGACACAATATAATCAGCACCGATATATATATATATATATATATATATATATATATATATCTATATATATATATATATTTATACTTTATATACTATATTATATATATATATATATATCTATATATATTATATATAAGGTTCAAATTGTTTTGACTCATTAGTGTACATGTGATTTATGATTTTCAGAGCCGATGAATGTACATTCCAGGCGAATCTATAGAATATATGTATCTTTTAGGAGATGGCAAAGGGTATGCACGCTGATAGTTCCCGTATCCTTCTGATTGTTTATCGTTCTCATCCTACCCGTTGACCCTCCTACTCTGCTGCCCAGCAGATAATTGTAAATCGAGACCCACGGCAGTATAGAAGATCTTCCAATAGGACCCCGGTCGTTACGTATTTTAATTATTGTTGTGAATTTGGTTGGCAACTAATTCATATAATTCGTGATGTCTGGTTGTGAGAGTTGGACACTTACTGCGGACAAGGAGAGGACGATTACCGGCTTTCGAATACAAATGTTACCAGACGAATTCTACGAATCTCCTATAGAGAGCATAAGAAAAATGTGTTAAGAAATATAATAGAGCAATATAGGTTTACAAGGAATCATTGCTTTTCAATAGTGAAACGACGAAATCTAGCACGGTTTGGGCATGTATGCAGATATGATTCCTTGTGTGAAAACAATACTGCTGGAAAACGTCGAAAAAATGGGGAGATAAGAGGAGGGCAATAAAGAAATGCAGACTATGGACAGACAACATCAAGGAATGGACAGTACACGATTTTTTCCTCACTCTTCCGCATCTTGAGTATAGAAATCTGTAGAGGACTCTTGTGTGCTGCAACATCCTATGTGGTACCCCAACGACCCCGGTGGATTACGGGTTCATAGATATATATTTATATACCAGACCAATTGTTATAATGGGATCTCACTATAAATATATATATATTATATATATATTTATATCTTTGGATTGCATTGACCAGGGTGAGGCGGTTGTCTAAGGTTTCTTTGATTGTCTCCATCCATCTAATTCTTGGCTCATCAAGTCACTAAGGATGCATACATTAATTGCTCTCTGTGTACTCCACTCCAGCTCAAAGCCTTAGTCACTGCCGTAACCTCCAAAGTCATTCCGCTAGTAGTCACAGGAAACGCAGCAATTTTGTCTTTGATTGTCTTCCCGACACGCTGAACTGTGAAGGCCCAAGCACTACGAGCGTATCTAACGATCTGTGTATATAATCACGTTACCTTCCCTGGAATTCTCGCCGACCAATACTTGAACCTCAGACTATACAACAACAAAAATCCCCACTCTGCATTCTCTATTGAGAATGATTATTACTAGCAAGGAGGTCTGGCAGTCTACGTGCACGCTTATCAATGATGCATCTGGTGTCACATACTCCAACATGTGCACACTTTGTATGCTGTTCTCGATACTCATCCATCACTTTTTCTCTTTAATCTACTACCTTTTACTTTCTGGATTTCGAACGCAGTGGCTGCTCTGTGTCAATTGTGATTTAGAATATGACTGTGCTCAGAAAACCCGTGCATTTCCTAAATTAAACAGTCCTACTTGCACATTGGGAAAAATCCTTCTAAAGTGACAAATTTGAAATTAAACAATTCCCTTTTTTACATTGGTTACTTTGTTTACACGTTCTGTCGACAACCAATGAAAAACGCGGACAAAAGTGGAATCACTCAACATAAGTAACTTTGGGATCTGCGCAAAGAACTTATATTTCTGCATTCTTAAACTTCTCCAGATTAGCATGATCTAGTCCGGAAAATGGAATACGAGTTGTCATATTTTATAGAATTTCTGCGATATCTGAGCCTTTCAGTCTGACACATCCGACTTCAGCATGGCTTAAATGTCGCTTTGACCATAATAAGATGGCACAGCCAACTTCACCCCATAACCTCCTTTGTCACCTCTTACGACATGTACTGAAGGTAAACAGTATTGTTATTCTTCGTCCCTTTCTGACCCCATATCACATTGGCATGCATAGGACTCGTTTCGTTTCGCCACCAATAGTGATACATGGAAATTCGTCTATAGCACATATGTCTGTACAAAATTTGCCTATTTAACAACACTTTTCAGAATTCGCAATTATATTTATTCTTTATTGATTATACTGTATATAGCGAATTGCTGCTAATGCATACATATTTCGTTGGTCCGGACCAAGTTGTTTTAATGGGATTTGAGTGTAGCTTGCTTAAAGAGACTGGGCCTTTGTAAGAGAGCTCAACGACATAAACTATGTGTCTATTCAGTTTCCCGATCTAGTTTTGCATTTCCCTTCCATACAGCTTAATTCTGACCCTAGAGACATGATATCATACCGTGTACATCACAACGATATGTTGTATATCGGTAGAGACATAATCAGCATATTTATGTGTCATAAACCCCGCATTGTGGCATCCTAACTTGTTCTTTGTTCTCTTCAAATCGTTGCCCTAGCTTCATTCATTGTTATGTCTCTCTTGCAAACCACCACGAAAATTGTGATAAATATTTTTTGTTGGACAAGGGGGAGGGTGTGCATAACTCATTTATTGTCCATGCTATGCTTTTATACAGCTGCTGGTATATGATAATTGCTAAATGACTGGCAATAATTCTACCAGAAACCGGGAATAATTCTATGAAATCAACAAAACACGTCGCGGTAACTAGGCCCATATTTTATAGAAGACCTTCTTAAAGGAAGAAAGGTAGGGCCACATGGGGTCATCAAGCTCTCCCTAATGGATCCAGGCAATGCCGTGGTTAATTATATCAAGTGACTTTTTTGTTCTTCTTCCCAGGAGAATTAGCTGAAACTGTCACTAAAGCACCGATTTCTATCGCTGGGCTGTCTTTTTCAGTTTTTCCCCAGAGCAATCATTTGTTCTTGACTTTCTTGTTTATTACACAGTTCCCCCACGACTGTTGCCTTTTTTATCGAGAGTTAATAGTCAATTGTTATTTTTTAGTCTGAAATCTTGCTTAGTATAAACCGATCTGTGCATGCCGCCAATTCGAACATATGAGAGTTTCAAAAATTATCGGGAATAATCGACTAGTATTTCAATGAAAGATGATTAGTTTTCAAAGGTTATCGGGAATAGTCGACTAGTGTTTCAATGAAAGATGATTAGTTTCATAATTATCGGGAATAGTCGACTAGCGTTTCAATGAAAGATGATTAGTTTCATAAATTATCGGGAATAGTCGACTAGTATTTCAATGAAAGATGATTAGTTTCAAAGGTTATCGGGAAAAGTCGACTAGAGTTTCAATAAAAGATGAGTAGTTTGATAAATTATCGGGAATAGTCGACTAGTGTTTCAATGAAAGATGATGTTATGGAGATCATATGTTTGGAAGATGGTAATGACCTTGAAGAAAGGACATGGCATATGTGACCTTCACATATACTCTCGAAGAAAAGATGCAGATGTTTGTTTGTTTGTTGTTCTAGTTACATAGTTGGTGTTAAAAATGTCTGATTGAGCAGCCTAAAAATGTAAAATTCTGTGTTTAGCTTGAGAAGCCACCTCAGAGACACCAACATTACTTAATAAAGCATGTGATGATACTGCAGTGAAGAAATCGCAAGTATTTGTGTGGAACAAGCGTTTCCGTGAAGCACTTCACACAGTTGGATTATGTTGCATGATATGCGCCGGCACATCAATTTCTACTATTAAAGCAGTACCTCGCACAGCACAATGTGATTATCCTGGAGAATCCTCCATATTCTCCCGACCTTGCATCGGCTGACTTTTTTCTTGTTCTCTCAACTAAATGCGGCACTGAAAGGGCAACGATTCACGGATGCAGATTACGTTATCATCAATGCGACAAAAGAGCTGACAAATGGGTTCCACAAAAATATCAAGCAGATGTATGCACGCTGGAAACGTTGGAGACGTATGCAAGTATGTAGTTACCGAAGGAAACTACTTTCAATGAAATGTAGTGTAGATAATTCTAATGTTACTTATTTCTATATAATCTACTAAACCTTGGGGTGTGTGTGGTGTGTATGCGTGCGTATATATATAAATATATATATATATATATATATATATATCGTGGAATCCCTCTATATCGAATCCATTTAAAACAGATTTCCCTGTTTAACACTTCCAAAATCCTCAATTATATTTATTTGTCATTGTTTTTACTGTAAAAAGCTAATTTCTGTTATTATATACATATTTTGTTAGTCCAGACCAAGTTGCTATAATGCGATTTGACAGTGTGCCCACACATTAGGAGATGCCTACTTCTTTCGTTTTCAGACTTCCACAATGATGACTCTGGGAAATTTAGCAGTCAATCCTAAGCTCTCAACAATGCCGTGTAGATTTTCATGCAAGAAGACTGGACATGGTAAAGTGTTTCTCAGTTCTTCATCCTACGTTGGGTATTGAAGCGGCTTAGAACATGAAGAATTATCTTCATCCCCGACGGTTGATTGCTGCCATGGGACCTACCTTTACCTTTACCAGCTACAAGAGAGATCCAGCGGAAGTTTGAGAATGAACGATGACGAAGAGAAGATTGAATCACCCTTAACCAACCTTATTTCCTGCTTTCAAATTTCGCGATGTGTCGAATTTCTGTATTGTTTACGATTGTAATAATGAGGTGTCTAATAGCAATTATGTAATGAAACATGACCAGAGCTATAAACGTGGATGTCGGTAATATGACAGCAATTTATGAGGAAAATAAGAACATGTTAAAACAACCTTAATCGTGTAAACAACAAAGTATTAAAGTGGGGGGGGGGGGGGGGGTGTGTGAGTGAGCTAGCTGGTGGATTACGGGTTGTGGTACCCTCACCACCATCATCATCAGGAATAGTCTTTGCATCTAAGGTTGGCTGTAACGAACCTCCAACAACTTCTGACCCTTGCCTTGGTGATGCAATTTGCTAGACAGTATCGATCTCATGATGTCTCCCTCACATCGGTATATCTGCCTACCTCTTGCTATGCGCCCCTCTACTACCTTCACGTAAAGGTCTTCAACATGTTTTCACTATCTTTTAATATGTTCAAAATAATATAATTTAAATTGTATTTCCTATCAGTTTTTTTCTTCAAAAACATTGTTCTCAGAACCTCTGTGTTCGTTTTATTCTCTCTCTTTCCATGAGGTTCTAGCTATTCTTATATATATATATATATATATATATATATATATATATATATATATATATATATATATATATATTACATCCACATTTCAAAGGCATCCTTTGCTTCTTCTAGCTGTGTGTTCGTTATCCATGTTCCTACGCCATAGATTAATGTAGAAAAAGATACAGCACGTTATAATTATTATTTTTAGTTTGATTTATTTAGATATTAATATTTTTCTCATGTCATTGAAAGTTCTTTTAGCTATTCCTATTCTTCTTTTGTAACTAGTTTCACATCTACCATGATTTGTTATTATGTGTCCAAGATACAGGTACTGGTACTACTTGTTGCAGTATTGTTCCATGTATTTCTATGTTTAGCTCTTCGTCCTCTTCGATTTTGGAATGTTCCAGGATAAAAGAATTTCCTTTAAGAACTTCATGGTTGTTAACTAGTAGATCCCAACAAACATTTACTAAACAAATTTAGTTGCACGCTCAAAGTAAGAAAAAGTATAGAGAAACATATCCTAACATCAACATTATGTGATATTTCGGCGCTAATGATGACAGTTTCAATGACTACGACGACGATGATCGCCATGATAATGACAGTTTCGATGAAGTACTAGTTTGTCTCTCTTAATGTCTACGGCTATTGAAATCTTATTTTCTGCTTCACATTGTTTTCTCTATGGAACTTTTTTTAAAAATGTGTTCCAGAGATTTTGCAAATCTCCAATATTACTGTACAATCCTCATACCAACACCATAATCAATGTCAGGCATGGATACTAACTAAAGAACAAGAAAGAAAGCTCACTATGGTTACTACGTGTGAAATGAGATGTCTAAGAAAAGCAGCAAACAGAACAATAAGAGATCATGTGAGGAATGAAGAGATTATAAGAACTCTTCGAACAACATCTGTGGTAAATTAATATGAACAACAGAGACTGAAATGGTACATCTACATCGAATGAACTCATAATGACTAGCAGCAAGAGCATACAACATGAGAATGTAAACAACAAGAGGTAGAGGAAGACCAAGAAGAAGGAGATTGAGGCAGTTAACGTTCTGAGACGTCACAATATTGCTGCATATCAAGCGACCACATGTGCCATAGTCCGAAAACCGATCGCCTGTCAATCCTGCTACGTCTACAAGCAAAAGCAGAGAAAAGGCAATGGATTAGATTGGATGGATCGAGACAGGTGTGCGGGAAGAGAAAGCCTCACTATTGTAGATGGGTGAAATACCACGATCATTGCCATTCTCTAATCTGAAGGAGACTTTAGCGTGGTTTTCTATTAATCTGGAGGCATGCAACAGATAAAATGATTGATTCGCTATAATTTCAGACATGGGTGGGTATTAGCAGTCTGTGGCTCCTAACCCCGTGCCCAACTGCCTTACCTGCCTGTTACGACATGCATAACAAGTGGGAGTGTCATTAATCCTTGCTCTCCTTTGGGTGCCTAGTAACACACAGATGAAACTTTTCCAACAATATAACCACATACACCAGGATGAAAGCCAGCAAGACCTTCTCCAATTTAGTCGACGTCAATTCATCCCAAACAGCGTCACTGCTCATACTTTCTCTATGTTTTTCATTGGCTGGCGACACAAATCATACGCAAAGTGACCAATGATGAATCGAATCAGCCATGATAAGTGACGAGGGTAATATTATTCTAGAGAATATCTTGGAACCCACGAGGGTGAAAGTGAGGTCCCTTAAGTTGACATGAGGAATGACATCAAGTCCCTCTTCAGGCTAGTCGTGGATCATCGTAGATATACAGTAGCATATCCTATTCAGGATGTAGCTATCACCCCAGCAATGTTTGACTAGTGATTTTCTAGGCAATATAAATGCGTTCAGTAGTTTGCCATTGCTTTCTGGACGGTTCGGATGCGCAATTGCCTGCTGTGAGATCCTAGATCTCATCCTAGATAAGTGACGATTATTTCTTGTTCCGTTCTTTTCATTGAGTGGCGACACAAGGAATACACAGTGACCAATAAACAGGCGGGTCGCCAGATGAATGATTCAGTACGAAGGACTATACTGGAGAGTGTCTATATGCCATCAACGAGGATGTGATCACAAGAATTTAGGAACTTGACATGCGTGGACAGAGACACTGCTGAGTGACTAGGAGAATGTACTATTGCTACTGGTCCAACTCATAACTAACAAATAATAAAACTAATGTAAAAAAGAAATAACAGAAAACAAAGGAATAATGACCTTTTCTACGTTACGGTCAATCAGGGACCTTTATCAAGAAACAAACACAAACGAAATAAACACACACAATGTGTTTGATAAAGGTCGTTGGACCTTAATATAGAAAAAGTCATTGTTCTTATGTTTTCTATTATATCTGTTTACATCAGTTGTATTATTTGTTAGTTGTTAAACCAGTAACAATAGTACATTATACTAGTTACCACCTTTTGGTTGTGTAAATGATGTACTATCCAGCTCGTCGGATATACTCTGAATGTTTGATTGATTACAGTAATTATGAGTGTATAACCAGTGATCTTCTGGACGTTTCGGCATATGTACACCTCGCCGTTCGTTCAAACAGGATGAGCATACAATCTGATCGATGTCTAGTACCATTAGTTTTGCTAAGAACAGCGAGAACAATAGACACTATAAATGAGGCATATAAAAAAAACTTCAATGTCAACGCCAAAGTTCAGATATGTCGGACCACTGACGCAAAAAACAACAGCGACACAATTTATCTTCATTCTCTGGAATACACCCTGCTGGAAATCTAGTAGTACAATAGTCTTTCTACAAAATCGATCCAGCGGTAGTTTGAGAGGTAACGTGTTTTTTAAAAAAAAAACATAAACTTTCTAATCGTAATGGTCGGCCATTGAAATTTTCAGCAATTTTTCCAGCCCTTTTTTCACGGAGGAAGTCCACTTTCCAAATTGATGCATGTTCTTCGCTTTCTATAAACAAAATAGAAACCATAACTTTCAGCTTGCACTTGAGGTTCCCAAGAAACCATAACTTTCAGCTTGCACTTGAGGTTCCCAAGAAACCATAACTTTCAGCTTGCACTTGAGGTTCCCAAGAAACCATAACTTTCAGCTTGCACTTGAGGTTCCCAAGAAAGCACTCGTTTTATTCGTCTTCATTTTATTATTTTATGCTGACATCACAAGAGCTCTCCGTACAAACATAGAGAGATTAAACAATCTCATATTAGTCGTAATTTTCAAAAGTCGAAAACGATGCACTTAGAAATCAATTCAAAAACAAACTCAGTGGAAACATTGCAAACGTCTTAGGACAAGTGGATCCAATCACATCAGAAATTAAGGGACTCTACGCCAGGATAAGGGAGCTTACTGGCACTTAATTACACGCACGTGCAATGCCTGGCTCATAACATTGCCGTTATCCAACACTGACATTTGACGATCGATCGTAGATCGCCAGTTAGCAGTTCCCTGCTTCTTGTAATGTATCTTTTTTTTTCCCCCATAAATTAAATCAACAATTAAATGTGTGGCGTTACTCAGTGCTGTATCATTTACAAGAATAATGTTGATGAAAAGAGGAAGTGATGAGGATGTGATGTGATAAGGCATACTTTAGGGCTCTTTGTGACCTCTAAAACATTTTGGTTGTACGTCCTGATATAGCCTACTTGGACATTGTCTGCTGGTTGAAATGGCGCGCCTCTCCGAAGGAGAAGTAAACTCATCAACTACCTACCTACCTGTGAGGTGATACTCTGGGATATTGTGGTAGCTGGATTACCAGAACCGTGACCTCAACTATTTTCTGATGGTTATAAAGGTATGATGTAACGAAATTTTACTAGAGTCCGCGATTGATAGGAGCGTACTTTACCACCATAAGAGGTCGATTTTACTTAACCACGTGGAGGCAAACCAGTAGAAAAGGGAAGATTTGAACCCCCCTTCCCCCCCCCTCCCAGGATATCAGACCATGACCTTTAGTATTAAGAATTTTTCCAAAAATGGTAAACAAATAGTAGAAAAAGGACATGAATGGAACACACCCACAGAAATAAAGTTTGACAATATAACCAGACAGGCTCTGGGCTAGAATCTATGGGGAGATGAAAAACAATCACCAGAAGAAGAGCAGTGGAGGAAGAGATGAAATCAATTAGGACTTTATGGAATCCGTTGAAGACAGTACAGCACAGTAACTATATCAAAGGGCTGTTTTAAAATTACGTCAATAATTTGATTTTCCAATTTTTTTACCCCTGCCACATATGACAACAAACTGTCAAGAATTCAGGGACACATGATTAATGAAATCAATAAAATGTACCCCATTCCCTCCAAACAACATTTTGTGCAGGTAAAGTACAAAATAACAGCACGATGTCTTTCAGATTATTGGACACAATTTTTAACTTCAAACAATGTAATTGACATATAACCATTTTTTTTATTGACGTCAACTTTTATCAAATCTCCCCTCCCCCATCAACAACTATCAAAACGTTTTCGGACACCCCCCCCCCCCCAATTGTTAACGTAGTTATGGATAACCCTTAGAAAGCGACAGTTTTAGCCACATGTTGCACAACAAGGAAGTGAAAGGGGAAAAAGAAGAGGAAGCTACTAAGCAACTATTACATTAATACGGTCACATCCCATTATAAAAGCTTGGATCGGACCGACGAAACATTGATGTAATAACAGAAATTCGCTATACACAGTAGAGTCAATTACTTCCCAGCAATATAATGCCTGGGTCAAAGTGCATTAGTCCATGGAACGCTTGATCAGCAACCAACCTGCAGAGTCAAATCCCATTATAACAACTTGGACCAGACCGATGAAATATGTAAGTAATAACTGATATTGCTATATATAGTATAAACAATCAAGAATAAATACAATTGGGAATTGTGAAGTGTTGTTAAATAGGGATATGTGTTATAAAAGGATGCATTATAAAGGAATTCCACTCGTGTGTGTGTGTGCGTGTGATAGTACCAAGCAAACTAGGCAACTGAGAAGAGCATCTTAAATACGGGAAATATGCAGGAACGTACTGATAAAAAACGTATCTATGTATTCAAAGTGCACAAAACTGTGACCGTAATGGAAGCAGCTGATCGATAAATTAACATTAGAAGAATTCCCAAGTAATGAGAACCAGATATTGCGAAGCTAAAAAAAAATATAAGGAAATGAGCAAACGACCTCCCATCCTCACATGTGCTCAAGCGTCCACAATTACAATCATGTTTGATTGTGCTCGCGCGCAACATTTCCCACAAAAAGCAGCAACCCACAGATAACGGCCAACACTCGACCTGCAGCCCGAGGTAGGACAGCACCCGCAATGACGTCTTGTTGACGGACATAACATATTTGCAAATAAATGAAAATCAAACTATAGAAACACTTTACTCAATTTTCAAGATCGACACAAAATGAAATCAATCGAATTTTCTTTTTTTCAATAACAGAAATCAACATCGAAAATAACATATTCTAGAAAAAATGAGTCTTGAATCTAGATTCTAAAATGGTTTGTTATTACGAATTTCAGAAGCTACGTGCACACTAAGATTATTGCTTTTATTTTGTCCATGTTTGAAATTTTGGAAACTGTGTGTCGATCGGTTCCCGTCAAGTTCTTCCAAAACAAATTCTTCGAACGATATTTTCTCCAAATGACCAATTCTACGAAAAATATTTTTCTAATGAAAATAACTATGAAAATAAATATATTATGAATAACATATTCATAATAAGTGAAATAAATAACAGCAGTCGTTAAATACTAATTTGTTTTATTTAATTGATAAAGACTCAGTATTTCCAAATGTTGGAATAAATGTATCCACAGAATCATTTAAAAATTAGCCAATGAAATATGTTATTTATTCAGAGAATAAATGTGTAGCCACTCACATTTTATTTTGTACATATCTTAACTATAAGTCTATTATAAGTTTATTTATTGTCGCGAAAAACTAATGTAATCTTGTCAGTTGTGAAACTTATTTCTTATGACTGTGTTGTTCATTTAATTTACATAATCATGGGTTTAAATATTGTTGATAGTGAAAAGGGAAAACAGAAGTTATTGTTTAATGTACATTTATTTTATAAAGACATCACATTTATAAAGTGTGAAAAATTTCAAAGTTGTGGATGTAAAGCTAGCGTAATAACCCAATACAAACGTGTAATTATAAAAAATATTCACATATGTACAAGCAAACGTTGTCTTCTGTAACATTCGCCACTCATGAAGCACCACGAAATACTGTTACTTCTATTTAAGCGTCAGTAAGGCATACATACATACCATACTATGGTATGTATACATCCTGCCTGTCTGCCTGCATATATGCATGCATTCATACATACAATACATACATACAAACATGAATATATTTTTCGAAGGATTGGCCATTCCCTAACCCTAACCCTATATCGAATTGATAGTTCGAAGATCTTGCATTTAGAAAATTAGTTTTCAAATAATTGGTTTCGAATAACTTGCATTCAAGAATTGGTTTTTGAAGAATATTTTTTCGAAAACTTGACGGACACGGTGTCGAGCCTGGGCATGTACAACCATGTGCCCTATTTACATCGTTTAAATTGTATATACCTATACGTTAAATAATGTAGGTCTACTTCCCTTTACGGTGCAACATTCAATTTATTCCAGCATTGCACATCACGCTGGTCCTGAACGATAATATGTACTTACTGCAGCAAAACTGAAATTCAACAGGCGAAACCTGAAACAGGGTAATGAAGTTTTGCTAATCACTTGGACAAAAACGACAGAGAAATCGACGTTTCGACCAATAGGTCTTTATCAAGACTACATAACCCAAAAAAAACGACGAGCAAGAATTATACGGTTGACGTTCACATGTGAGAGCTAAATGTGGAGATAAACCGGAAGGGTTGAAACTAAGTCAGAGATGAAACAACAGAGAAAAGAAAATATACACAGCACAACCAAATACATGTGAAACAAAGCAAATAGAGATATGACTGAACAACATAATACCATCCATACGACCGGTGGGCATGGTCCTAGCTGTCAAGGTGTACATGGTGCCCTGACTATAAACAGGTGTCACATGGTTGTGATGAAAAGTAACTGTGCAGGACGTGACAATTTCCCTGGAGAGGCCTAAATTATGTAAACATGTTAGCCCTCACAAATGAAGAGATTCCTTGGATGATGGGGAATGCATAACTGGCTTCTCCGCCCATACCGTGACCATGGTGGGTTATTATGGGTACCTGTCAAGAATGGATGCTTAGCAAAGGAGAAAAGATGCTTAGCAAGAAGAAAGGATGTTTAGCTCATAACTCCAACTCCTCATGTTGCTGGAAGATAGAAAAGGCACACAACATCTAAAATTTACCCCTCTAAGTAGGAGACTTCTTCTCGAAGCATTACACACGGCTAAGAGTTAATCTACAGGGTATGAAATAAAGCTCTGGAGAAACCACCTTTTCGCACATAGGATGTAAGAGCCACTCGCTCGCAATTCTTGATAATTTAAATAACAACGACGTTTAAAATAGTGGCATCACACAGATTAAAAATTGCGAGTTCCTCTCTCAATAATGCACTCTTCGTTGAATCCCATAAAAAACATAAATAATCAAATTTTGTTTCCACATCGGAGGTTAACTGTAACTGATCACCATCTACTGTCTCCTTTCTTGTAGTGTGATGTGATAGATTGTGTCTTGCCCATCTCGTGATATCTCCTTCTCGCGTGTATCTTTGTCTACCTCGTGCTAGGCCACCCCCCCCCCAACTCTACCTTCAAGTAAGTCTTCAAACAAAGTGTCATCTCTTTTAATATGTCCACAATATACAATATTTGGTTAATTTTAATTTCCTTTAATAGTTTTTTTTTCAGACTAAGTGCTGTAAGATTCTTTTTTTTTCTTCTCTCTTGTCATGAAGTTCTTCCTCATCTGCATATCCACATCTCAAATATATTAATTATGTCTTCTAGTTGTCTGTTCATTATTCATGTTTCTTAGCTATAATGTAGTATTTTATCATTCTCATTTTTAGTGTGGATGTTAATGTTTCCGCATGTCACTGTAATGTCACACAATGTTTCCGCATGTCACTGTAATGTCACACAATGTTTCCGCATGTCACTGTAATGTCACACAATGTTTCCGCATGTCACTGTAATGTCACACAATGCTTCCGTATGTCACTGTAATGTCACACAATGTTTCCGCATGTCACTGTAATGTCACACAATGTTTCCGCATGTCACTGTAATGTCACACAATGTTTCCGCATGTCACTGTAATGTCACACAATGTTTCCGCATGTCACTGTAATGTCACACAATGTTTCCGCATGTCACTGTAATGTCACACAATGTTTCCGCATGTCACTGTAATGTCACACAATGTTTCCGCATGTCACTGAAAGCATTTCTATTATAGATGAGAAATAAATTAACATTAACTTTTTGCTGGTGTCTTCTGCGTTTTTTCTCAAACTCCTGCAGATTAGCAGAATGTAATCCAGAGAACGAAATACGATGTGTCATAGTTTACAGCTTAGCTGCAATATCTCTAACATGCTACTTGACACATCCAACTTATGCATGACCTATGAGTGACGTTGACCTTTTATGAGATGGGAAGTCAAGTACAACCCCAAAATCTCCTTAGTTGCATCTTACGACATGCATAGCAGATAACAGGACAGCTAATTTTTGCTCCTATTTGGAGTACATTACAGCAATAACATATTAATGTCATACGGACCCGATGAGGACCGCGGTAGCTTATCATATTACTTATCACCGGGTTACAGCACATGCTAGGCACAGTTACCAGGTCCAGACTTTAAAATAATTACCTAGAGTGTGGAATATGACATTATTTTTGAGTTGTTGACAAGAGGGAATGGAGGTCGCAAAAGTTGACGTCGACAATACTGCTTTTAAACACCGATTAAACTGTTTGAATATTTATATTTCTAAAAATTTAAACAAAACAAGTATATTTTTAGTACTTTTATTGCAACAAAAATTTATGGGGGCGGGAGTTAAACATATCTGATATAATTAAGCGAGTGCCCCGTCCATGAATTCGTTACAGTTGTTGACAAGAGGGAGAAGGGAGGTAGTCATACATTGGCACCAAATTTTTTAATTTAACTTTTAGAGAGCACCCAAGTTATTAGATAGGAGGAGAAATTTCGGATTAACACAACCCATTCCCCCCTCCCCCACCATTAAGAAGATAGATCATGAGATTTGAAGCAAGACAAATAAATATAATAATCATTCCTACCTTTAACGATTTTCCAACAAACAAAAACACCAAATATCTTACACAAACGAAATGTCCTTTTCATATTAATTCCCCCCCCCCTCACTTTTTTAAAACCGAAGACGTATCTACGGCCCTAGATGTACCCAAACTAAATACTCTCTAAGTGTAAACTTAATCCTACTCAAGCATAAATGCACATCAATATCGTAGTATACTTGGGATTCTTCTTCTTCTTCTGCGTTTGCTCTCAATTAGATTAGCAGGATGTAGTCCGGAGAACGGAATGCGTTGTGCCATGGTTTACAGCACTGCTGCGATATCTGCGCCTTTCGGCCTGACACATCCGACTTCAGCATGACTTTGGGTCACTGACCCTATATGGGATGGGACAGCCAACTCCATCCCATAACCTCCAAAGTCGCCTTTTACAACATGCGTGGAAGGTAAACAGTGTTGCTATTCTTTGTTCCCCTTTCGGGCCCCGGCAACACACGAGCGAACTTGGGATTCATAAAGATTGGTACTCATGTGGGGCTGGGTGTGTGTTCGCCCATCACTAGTGACAATGACCATTTGTTACATCCACTTTTGAAAATTCAGTTAGAATTATGTCCATGCCTAATAGTTCGTAGATGGTTAATAAGCCCTATTCGAGTTGTAGATGTCCTCGGACAGTTCGCACATGGAATGACAACTGTAGAAGGATTTTATGAATATCCGTGACTTTCTAGCAACTCTCCGCTGTTGAGCTGCTGAATTTCTCCTCTTTTCACAAGATGATACGCTCTTTTTGACCGCAGAGCGTCATGTAGATCTATTTTGTGTACGTTCTTTCCATGTATCTTGGTCTATTTCAAAGGCTTTTAGTGGGGTCTTTAACTAGTCCTTGTAGTGCTTCTTTTGGCCACATTGAGATCGTGTACCCTTCTCCAGCTCACCATAGAGAAGTAAATCTAGGCGATGGTCTTTGGCAGGCGATGGTCTGGCATACATACTAAATACACCCTGCCTGGGCTGGCTGTACTAGAGTACTGACAGAACCGCGAACACATTTCTATGGTGGAGGTAGAATCCAACAAACTAACAACTGTGTTATTCCTCCCCTCACCACGTCAAAACTACTTAATATATCGTTTGGGGTGTGTTCATAAATTACGTCAGCAATTTTTGTGTGCCAATTTGTATCCCCTCACCAAATCAACAACTGTCAAGAATTCTGGGATCTGCTTAATTACGTAAATAACATTCCTCCCCCCCCCCCCTAAAATACATTTGTCAGAAAAATACGAATACCCTACATGATTACGCTACAGAACAAGGACGATTGCACTGAATGTTTTTTTCCTGATTTTTATTTTTGTTTAAATCTCAAATTCAAGCAATTTAATTAGTGTAAAAAAACAGTATTGTTGACGTTAACTTTTATCAAACCATCTCCCCCCCCCCTTTACCCCTTGTCAACAACTGTCAAACTTTGTTCAGACATCTTCCTCAATTATTGACTTAATTTATGGACAGGCACTTACGGAAGTACATATATGCTTGCACTGGTTTCCTAGCTTTCTAATTTCGAGTTCTCTCATTTTCATTTATATTTTATTGAGATTTCTTTTTAAACGAACAAAAGTTTCAGGGGTCGTCCCTGAATAATCTAAGGAAATGTAGAAGAATTCTTACAATAAATAACTATATCAAGCAGGATTCCAGTAACATTAGGGAACAAGTTTAAATTGAAATAAATGGAGTTGCTTGGAACAGGAGACTGACATTATCAAGTGATTTCAACTTAAGTCTTACCGCCGAAGACGGATGTGTCGGGCCATTGGCGCAAATAAAACGGCGACACAACGCATTTCCATTTTCTGGACTACATCCTGCTGGAAATCTAGCAGGACCATGATCCAGCTAGATCCAGTTGGAGTTTGAGAATGAACGCAGAAGAAGAAGACCTTAAGTCTAGAGATGAGGGATGACTAACCTGATCAAAAAATAAGGATATGGAAATGACATTATCAGACGACTTCACGCCCGTGTGTTATCGATGCTCAAGACGGGAAAAGAATAACGATACTGTTTACCTTCAATAGATGCTGTAAGATGAGGATAATGAAGTTTTGGGGTGAAGTTGGCAGCCCCATCCTATATAGGGTCAGAGTGATACAGAATCCTTGTTGAAGTCGGATGTGTCAGATGAAATGTGCAGATAGTGAAGCTAAGATGTAAGCCATGACACAATGGATTCCGTTTTCCGGGTTATGTCCTGCTAATCTGCAGGAGTTTGAGAACGAACGCAGAAGAAGAAGACAGTTTCACAGCAATCTACAGACTGATTAACTTAATAACGGGAGACACTGGAATGACATAATCATTGAGTTTCTTCTTCCTCTTCTGCCTTCGCTCTCAAACTCCTGCAGATTAGCACGATGTACTTCCGATAAAAGAATGTGTTATGTCATGGTTTTACAGCTTTGCTGCGATATCCCGGCATTTCGCCCTGACACATCCAACCTCAGCATGACTTGTGGATCACTTTAACGCTATATGGAACGAGATGGGACAGCAAGCCGCACCCCATAACCTCCTTAATCGTCTATGACGACATGCATGCAAATTAAACAGCGTAGCTATTCTTTGTTTTATTTTTAGGCCCTGGCAAAACACGTTCGATTTTAACACCAGTCTAGACACTGGCTAATCTAATAAAAACAGGGTTAATGCAGTGACATAATCAAGCAACTCCAGTATCCGTCTACAGCAGAGGGAGTCAGCAACATAGAAACATTGGTGATCTACCTTTAAGCTTTAACATGATCTACCCTTTTTGTTAATAACCACAATGATCATATAATTGTACTTCTGACAACTGTAAAACACATATTTAAGCAGTGACGTATACACATCTTCAATTTAAAAAGGGGGGGGGGGAATAAATAATAATTAAAAATCTCATTCTTCATAAAATTCATACAGTTTATAAAAAAGGGGGAGGGGAATATTCACCTTTTGGTTAAATTACTAGTACTAAAAGTCGTGTTCAGAATTCTTGAAGAAGGGGTGAAATCCCCCCTCCCCCTCTCAAACCACCCACTCTTATCTACGAGCGGGTAAGGCAATATACAGGGAAGTTTTATCCGTCTTTTGTATGGTTTATTTTAAAGATAATTTGGTTATCGTGCCCTTTTCGTAAAACATTTGTGGTCATAGATAAGGTTAGTAGATTATTTCATCCGTCTATGTTCCTTCAGCGCTGAATACAGTGCATAGGGCAGAAACCGGAGCTCTCGTTCAAGCGATATGATGTTACTGTGTGTAATTCTTGAATATTGTTGATACCCATAGACATACACCCTTTTATGTTTGTTCCGCAAGAGTCTCACGTGGTCTTCCCCTTTTTTATTTTGTCATCTGGTGCCCATTTTAATTAATGTTTATAGTAGCAGTCTGTTTTCATGCATCCTACGTACATGTCCGATATAAGTCTATTGTTTTCTTCTTATTGTTGTAGAAACATATTCATGTTTGGTGTATTCTCTTGCTTGCTTGTCTGACTTGAATTCTTCCCAACCAATATTTAATAGTTTTCTAAGACATTTATTATCAAATGAATTTAATTTCTTCTTCAATGCTTTTTGTTTTATTTTCAAACTTTCGCAAACAAATATGTTAAACGGCTAAACGGATATTGCATTTGAGTTGAACAGTCGTAGTTTGGTTTACTTACGTTGTGTTTTTTTAAATTATTATTATTTTCTGATATTTATTAGGAATAAATGATTACAGTAAAATATGTATTTAAATAATGCTGAAGATCGACTAAATATATTCGCGCCAACCCCCGATATAATAACATGGTGACTAACCTGATGAAAACAGGGAATATGGGAGTGACATGATCAGATGGCTTCACACTGTCTAGAGACAGACAATCACGATAATGAGTTACCTTTAACGCGGTAGCCTTCTTGATAGTGAGCTTTCTCATTATCACCGGGTTACAGCGTGCCAGGTTTGAAACCATATGTGGACAGAAAAATAAATCCGGATCGTGATTCCTCACTTGGCATGACTCCAGTTGTAAATAGGTACCTGATGCATGAGTTTGGAAAGGTAAAACCAGCAAGGAAGGGAACTGGTCACCCCACCTAATAGTTGCGGCTTAGTACATGAAAAGTTACTTTCAGGAAACGACGGCATGTTTCTGTCATGGGACCTACCCTACTCCCTCCTTCCCCACTTTATTTAACAACTTTTTTACCTCCATCAAGTCCTCATTTTTTTAAAAATATATCTTTAGTCACATATGACATCCAACATAGTTCTGTAACTGATACCATTTTTTTGTTGAAATGTACAAAACCGATATTTCTCTAAATTCATTACTTTGTAGAACGTCATATACCTGTCACAGTGATGCCACCAAAGCTGTGACTTTTTCATTATCTGGAGTTTTTCACCGCCGTCTGTGATGGCGGTGTTATCTTCGCTAAATTTGCCGTAACCTGGAATTAATAACAGAAAATTCTAAGAAGTTAGTCAGAAGATGGCTAAACCATTCCCACCCATAGCGCTTTAAAACAAAAATCACCAAACGCCGTCTCATGGAAATGATGGAATTGCGCATGAAGACGGCCGAAATATCTTATTTTTAAGATAAAAAAAACTTTTTTTAAGCTCGCTTCTTAAAGTATACTTACATGGCCTTATTTATATTGAATTAATAATATATACTCACTGCAGCAAAATTGAAATACATTATATAATATTGAATTATGTAGTATGAGATTATATGGGTTTTTTAGAGGGCGATCTAGGTTTATTTATAAAATGTCAGTGGTGACACTGATCTGTCAGAGTTATTTCCCCAATCCTGGAAGATAATATCATTGGGGGGGTATTTCAGATTTTGAAACTAACTTTGCCTCCTTAATGCCACCCCCCAACAATGATTACGTTCGGATTCTCTTGGACGCTAACTTTGTTAGGTCTCGTTCATTTCTTGGACACTTTTCAATCGGGATCTCATTTCCTTTTCAAAGAATGAGTCGATCTGAAGAGGACATTCAAGATGGCGCAGTGTCCGGACAATTTCTAAAGCTTATATAAACAGCCAGGGATGTGTCCACTATCTGACATGAGCTCATATTGTATAGATCTCTTCAGACTCTGTTTCTTTCAGATTGACTGAACCAACTTGACGTCTGATACACACACACAAACTATCTATCCCTGGTTCCCTTTATCTATATTTTAGACATAGACTTTCCACGTTTCTGCTATTCACAAATATATCAATTCTGAATTCAAGACTTCTATGTGACATGTTTACAGAACGCTATTCTCTTTTTCACTCTGTAAGTCTCTCAATTCTGTGCAAGTGCAAGCTCTCCTGCTTCTTTCAGTGCCATACTCAACGTGTCATCGATATCATGTTTCCATCAACGTTTTGGGCTGTCTCTTTGCATATTTTTATGTCCAAAATATGTTAGGTTGAGTGTTTTGATTGCTTTCAGGGGTCACTTTTCTTCTGTGTACAGCTCTTTGCAGACGTCTGTGTTGGATTTTCTCTCTGTCAATAATATTCTTAGGACCTTTCCATCTCACTTAATTTCAAAAATGATATTAATTTATTTTCCATTGCTGATGTCATTGCCCAAGTCTCACAACCACATGTCTCCCCTGGAATATAGAAATGTAGTTAGTCAAGTACGGAAAAACCCGTTTACTCTAGTTGCCAGGCGATTCGGTGCCGTTAGACAACTGGTTCAATTCTGGTCTCAAGAATTTTAAATTTATCCTCTTGCTTCCTTCTTGAATTTACTGGAATAAATATATCTTCTCTCCACTGGAAAAATATATCATCTTTCCTCTGGACAAATAATTTTTTTAAATAGATATAACAATGGTTTTCTATTTGCCCCTTGCCAGATTTTCATAACCCAAAACTTGCTTGCACCAAATGTTAATTTAACAATAATTTTGGCATTTAAAAATTGTATCTCTCTTCTTCAGAACATGTTCAAACTTTTAGTAATAGGATGAGGAAAAAACATGAACAGAAGTGAAGTTTCTGTACTAGATACCAAATAGCACTACGTTTCTATGACAATAAGATTAAAAAAGTGGACATTTACTTAGAATGAATTTTGTTGTTGTGAAGATGTATTATCTAATCGTGTTGCATGGTACCATGGTTGTTGGTGCACCAACTAGAATGAATGAAAATAGACTGCCACCACAAGCATTAAAATGGGTATAACAAAACAAAAGAGAGGAAGATCAAAAGAAACTCTTAGTAGAACAACCAACAAAGGGGTATAACTATGAGTCTCAACAACATGCAAGAACTACACACAGAAGCATCACATTCCTCATACTGGAGTATCAGTTTCTGCCATATAGGGTTGTACATATGACTGGTAAAAAACAGGAGGGGGGGGGAAGTTTTGCACTATCTAAACAAAATAATTCTATCACTTTGTTAGGATTTTGCTAATATTTGCTTGCTTCTTTTAGTATAAAAAGCTAGTATTAAAAAGTTTTAAAAGTTTACAAAAAGTATTTTAGTATAAAAAAGTCATTTTTGCTTACTTCTTTCAGTATAAAAAGTTAGTTTTTGCTTGCTTCTTTTAGTATAAAAAATTAGTTTTTGTTTACTTCCTTTAGTATAAAAAGCTAGTTTTTGCTTGCTTCTCTTAGTGCAAAATACCATGCTCTAGTTTCCTAAAGGCAAAGGGATGAGGGCATGAAGAAGGTTGAACCTCATAACCCCCCACCATGATTGTAAATGGATGCATAAACTGTCCAGGTCAAAAAATATGGAGGAGATAAAAGTGATAGAAGTAACAAAAATGAGGAAGTGACAAACTACACCAAAATTGGTACCAGAGAACCAGCGGCTCTAAACAGACATGGAAAGTAGATTGAAAACCAGAATAAAGAGAGAAGTGTGAGCGTGTATGATATTTGTTAAAGTTATGATACCAATCCTGTAGGATCTAATGGAAAAGATGGATTTGCATCAAAAGTGGATACATTATCTTTTTACTTTATTTTAAATACCGTAACCACCATTTCTCTTCCTTCCCCCCCTTACTGCAGACTGTTTACAATAGAAACTGCAGTTTTTAGGTATTTGTACGGTCCTGCATGATACTGTGTATGTTGAAATTGGATGTGTCAGGCTATTAGCATAAATAAAATGGCAACACAATGCATTTCTGCTCTCTAGATTATATCCTACTGGAAATCTAGCAGGACAATGTCCTGTTACATGAGATATCCAGAGAGTTTGAGAAACGACACAAATAAAAAAATTGACTTGGTCACAACTATGGCAGAAATAGAATGCAAATAAAGAAATGGAAAAAGATATTGAATTGGTTGGATATTAAGCAGAATAAATGCAAACAGAAAACTTAATAATGAAGAAGAAGTAGCAAAAGATGCTTCTGAAAATAATGAAAAAACCATGAAGAGAAATGCAGTGACTTGAAAAAATAAATGAAATGACAAGGAATGGAAAAGAAGAGAAAAATGAAATGACAAGGAATGAAAATAAAAATTATAAATGAAATGACAGGGAATTTAAAGAATAAAGAATAAGTGAAATGAAATAAATAAAAATTTGGTTCTGGTGTGGAACAAAACAATTAATTTTTTTTAGGGTTAAGCTTAGGGTTTGGGTTAGGAGAGGTTTTGTTTTACAAAAATAACTCTAAATAAATTTATATTAAAATTAATAAAGGATATATATAAACTGACAAACATTGCCAAAGGAAATAATCACATCAGGAGATACGCATTCCAAACAAAAACACAGAGAAAAAAGAGGAAAATGAAAAAGAAAGCAAATTTAAATTAAGAAACAAAGAATGAAGAGAATACATGGAATTTTTTTTTTAAAACCTAACAAAGAATTTAAAAGAGACAAGAAATTAAGAAGAAAAAGTACAAACTGAAAATGGAGAAGAAAAATGAAAATATAGAAATTAAAATTAGGAGATACAGACAAAAGTAAGAAAAATAAATACTGCATCAGAATAAACACAAAATGCAGACACAATTTGTAAAAAAAAAAATCCCTCAGTCTTCTGGCAGAGTTTAGAAATCTTGTGTGGCCATGCAGGAACAGAGCAAGACATGAACACCAACAATTCAACGCCTAACATTTCCAATTTTATTTGTAGAGAAATGCAATAAATTACTACTCGACATTGCAAACACAGTTTACACTTTCCAGTTTAATTTGTACAAGAAATATTCTGATCCTGAAAAGAATGAATGAACAAATATGTATATCCTTTTAAATGATACAATTAAAATTACACTATCATCCCGATTTCTCATGAACACTGTAAAACATCTCAAAACACGCGTTATCGACAATCGTTCTTATATATCATATATCTACTTACACATACTTTATATATATATATATATACATATAAAATTTGAAAGTAAGATTGTGAGGATGAAAGAAAAACAGAATTTTTCCATAATTTCTACATCCTATATTTACCATTACACTCCCCATTACAAATTTGCATGAATGTTGTTTAAACCATCTCATTACATAGTGCACAATACACAATTGACGCGTATGTTGGTTTTGTAAATATTTAATTATTGCAAATAAAGATTTGTAAAAAAAAATTTCTCTATAAGATAACATTGATAAATATAAACCATTTTAATTTCATCTGGACAACTCTCGAGGTTGCGGCTGAATTACCAGAACCGAACCTCCACCTGTTTTTTTTTATGGTTGTAAAGCTCTGATATAACACAGGCTAATGTTTGCATTTAAAAGGTGTGTACTTCACCATACTTAAATGAGATCCGACAAGAGAGTGAATTTGATGCTTTGCACAACTCCTCACTTTAATCAAAATCCCCAGTGCAAGTCATTTTCATGTTCCATGTTCGAACTGTCCAAGAACATTTACAGCTGCTTGAATAGGGCTCATTAGTCATCTACGAACTTTACGCATGGTCATAATTCTGAGTTTTCAAAAGTGGATGTAAAAATGGTCATCATCACTTGTGATGGACGTACACATACTTCACCATAGGCAGAAATACAAGTTGGAGAGAAATCACGAGATGGACAGGTTACAGTCTAGCAGAGTGCACCACCAAGGTAAGAGACAGGGGATGTCGGAGATCTGTTGCAACCAACCTTCGTTGAAGATGATGACCTCACCATAAGAAACACATTTTATTTAACTAAACCAATACAAATAACTTCCCAGTAAGATGTTAAAGAATAAATTATCTGCATACAATGTTGATCATCATCATCAGGTGACATATTCTTTCCAGAACGTAGTCTTTCCTATGGATCTCTTGAATTCTCCGCGGTTTTGAGCAAGTTGCCCTGCATCTTCCAATGTTCATTGCCATAGAATAAATTCTAATTGTAAATTTTGCCTTAGGCAATTTCAAGTATTGTTATCAGTAGCAACTAGATTACCGGTAGTCAAGAAAAAATGAACATTTATGAGGGGAAATAACCAAATTAATTCATAATACATAGGAGCTATGCAAGGTGGAGATAACTCTTTATTAATTACACATTCATACAACTTTCGTGGATTTAGAAAATTTAATCTTAATTTTGGTGAGAAATGGCCCTTTCAGAAATCGGTGTGGCAGCAGAGTTGATTGTGAGCTCGCCTCGCAAATCCAAATCCTCGGATTAGTTAGTACAGCCGCTGACCATCCAGATTGCACTGATACGATTGGATGTATTCGTTGTGCCCACAATTTCAACAAGTTCAATAACACAGGATACACTTCGATTATTATTTTGGTTATTATGGCCCTTTCAAGACATGAGATTGAGTCCACTTTGGTTATATCATGGTGTATGACTACTTTAAAATAAAGAGAGAGAACACCACTGGAGATATATTTATATTTATATATAAATATTCATATGTAGACAGGCATGGGCATCTGTGGCTATGTCTGTAGGACACAAGACAGTAACAAAAAGTTCAAGCATGTTTTACCATGGTTAGCTTTGAGCCTGGTGATCAGTGTGTAAGTAGAAGAACTAGTTCTCACGTGCTGCTGATCTACTAACGATATGGTTACAAGCGCCCATGGTTCAGTGGAAGTAGTAAAAACACTGAACGTATTAGTTAGTAACGCCATAGTTGGATGTGTGATGCCACTGGTGCAAATAAAACAGTACCACAATGCATTTCTATACTCTACGGGGGTGGGAGAGGGGGGAGGTGTTCAAATTTCCTCTTAGGAAATTAGAACATGACATGTTGTAGTAATAAGCAAACTGAATAGACGTTAAGATCTACCCCCCCCCCCCCCCCACACACACTATTTCAAGAAACTCATATCAAAACTTAAAGCTGGAATAATTCTTTGGTTTTTTTTAAAAAGCCTGTTTTTAAATTAACATCATTAACTTCCCTCTGTTGTAGAAATATAAACAATCCTGGTCTACACATTCAGCTGCACAGAATAGCTTTGAACAGACAGAATTGGAGAGATCTGACCTCTGCCCTATGTGCTAACTTCAGCGCAAAAAGAAAATGATGATGATGTCAAGAAAGAGTCTCAAGTAAATTATTCATTTAACACCAGGATACAACAATTCAAGCATAACACTGGGTGTCTATGGCTATGTTGAGAGCAATACTTATATCGGCAAAAAGTCAAGCATTATTGACTGGTTAGATTTCAAGTTGCTTCTCTCGTACGGCTGGCCTACTAGGGATATGGCTACAGATATCTATCATTCAGTGGAAGTGAAAATGTGATAACTAATATGTTATCCCTTAACATATTAGTCCTCACATCGAAGTTGGGCCATTGGCGCAAATAAAATAATGACACAACACATCTTTCGTTCCCTGGCAAACACCCTGCTGGAAATATAGGAAGACCATTGTCCTGCTATAAGACAATCCAGCGGGAATTTGAAAACGCACCCAAAATTTTTTTTAATGCAACACAACAAAGAAGTACTTACTATCAATTGGAGACAAAGTAGATGTTGTCTCAATCGCAGCCTTGATAGGAATGGGCAAGGAGTTTCTGAGTGTGGTGCTCATGCTTGTTATGTGGTAGCTACTGTCACTCAATATTTACCAGTCATAAACTGTAAGTTATATTAACAAATGTAGACTGTTAAAATATTTTGTAGGTAGTAGCAGAGAAGATAAAGCAATAAGTTTTACAGTTGACATGACAAAATGAATCATACCATGTAATACATTTTACAGTTGACAAAACAGAGTGAATCATACCATGTAATATATTTTACAGTTGATAAAACAGAATGAATCACACAAAGTAATATGTTTTACAATTGACAAAACAGAATGAATGACACACAGTAATATAAGTTCTACGTTAAACAAAACAAAATGAATTTACACAAAGTAATAAGTTTTAAATTTCACAGAAAAGAATGAATCACACAAAACAATAGTTAAAACAGTTCACACAATGGACTCAATCACATGAAGAATTATAGCTAATTATAAACTTATCAATATTTTCAAAAAAAAGCCTTACTAAAATTAGCCAAATATAAACAGTTGGTGCCTATATCCAACTAAATATGTTGATAAATTTTGAAGCTTGTTATATTTAATTTTTATATTGGTAGCATATCCTATCCAGTACGTAGCCATCAATCCAGCATTCTTTGGCTGTAGTGATTTTCTAGGCAATATAAATATATTCAATAATTTGCCATTGCTTTCTGAACGAATTAGTTGATGAAGTGCCTGTGGCAGAGATCGAACTCAGAACCTTGGCCGTCACAGATGAGTTCTGTACCACTTCGCCAGACACTCTGTAAATAATTTTTATATACTGTTCTTAAAAGAAATGTAACTTTTTTGGAATTACTTTTATAAAAGGTACTCGTTGATTCGACATCACTCAACCTATCGACTGTGTCCACCTGGTCATTAACTTCTCTTGGTTACCTGAATCTACTCACTTTATGATTCTTTGGGGAGTCATGAAAGAGGTCATGGTCAAAACATTTTTAGCATAACTTGTGACATAAGAATCCTGAGAAAATTACTTAACACTAAACTCTGACTATATTATTGAATGCCTATAAAAGATTGATGGCCCTCGAATAAATTCAGTTGAAAATTCAGTGGGCAAGTATGGTTCATCTCACTACAGAACAACAATACATCATCATTGGATGCTTACAGACTGGGCAATCACAAAGTGTATTAGCCAGACAATTTAATGTGGTCAGAAGCACCATTAGGCACCTTTGGAGGTGATTTCAATATACTGACTCAGTGGCAGCGCAGTGGAAGACCCAGAGTCACAACTTCTGCCGAAGCCAGCTTCATACAGCTGCATCACCTCAGGGATCAATTTGCATCTGATCCTTCACAGTCTAGTCAATGCCAGCAGTTCGATGAATTTCAGATTAAATGGTCAGGAACTGGCTGTACAACACTGGCCTTTCGGCTAGAAGACCCTACAGAGGATCTGTTCTTACGGACCGGAATCGTCAGAACCAACTGTAGTGGGCGAACCAGCATCGTCAATAGACCATTGGGAATGTCTGGAGATGAGTTTGATTTAGTAGTTTGATTTAGTAATACACGCAACGTATTTTGATAAAGTCCAAAAGTTTATTCATGTCAAGGCTGAAACATTAATTCTGTAAAATGAAATTTTGGTACACATTAGAAATATTGTTTAATTTTTTTTTTTTTAATTTAATAGTAAATATAAGTTATAAGAATATGGACTAGAAATAAACATTCAAAAAAACAATGATAAATGATAAAACAAAGCAAAATCACAAAGGACAGGTTCTTAACATTAAAATACATGGAGAAATACTACAACAAGCAGAACATTATCAGTATCTCGGACACAATCACAAATTATAGTAGATGTTGAGATGTTATATCGAACCAATTCTTTTTTATGGATGTGAAACATGGACTATAAACAAGAAAATTCAAAGTGAATTGGAGGCTACGGAAATGGGGTTTCTGAGAAGAATGATGAAAATACCATGGACAGCCAAGAAAACTAATGCAGAGGTTCTCATTGATGCTGGTGTAAAAAGATCAATCATATCAAACATTAGAGTCAAGGTTTCTAGGGCATGTGCTGAGAAGAACACAGCTTGAACACTTAATAACCACTGGAAAGATCAAGAGATAGAGGTCGACAAAGAGAAAAGTTACTAGATAGGCTTGTATCGTGGCACGATAGAAGCTCACCAACCGAGCTTATTGACAACATAAGAGATAGAGTCATGGAGAAACATGATCGCCTACGCCAGTTGGCATGGCACTTGATTGATTGATTGAAACAGAAGTGAATAGGAGAATAGGAATGGCTAAAAAGTACTTTCAATTACAAGACGAAAACATTGACATCTAAACAAATTACAAACAAGCTAAACATGAGAATTATAAAATTCTACATCTATTCTATATTAATGTATGGCTCAGAAACATGGACACTAAACAAACAATTAGAAGATACAATTGATGCCTTTGAGATGTAGGTATATAGAAGAATAGGGAGAACATCATGGAAAGAGAAGAAAACAAATAAAGAGGTTCTAAAAACACTTAATATGAAGAAATAATTACTAAGATAAATAAAGATCAGGCAAATAAATATTTTGGACACATTAAAAGATATGACACCTTTTTGCAGACCTTACTTGAAGGTAAAGTTGAGAGGAGGTGAGCGAGAGGTAGGCAGAGACAAAAGTAGGAGAGCAGCATCACAGATGGATAGGTTACAGTCTAGCAGAGTGTACCTCCAAGACAGGAGACAGGGATGTTGGAGGTCTGTTGCAGCCAATCTTCGTTGTGGAGACGGCACTTAATATTGTTGTCGTACGAGTTATGTTGTTCTTTTCCCATTATGGTACGCTATTCTGGAGTTTTGCGCTTCAAATTTCATGTATAATGTGATATATCGATTTGGAAGGTGTATTCAGTGTTAAATTTTTAACTCTGTTCCAACATATCAACTGGGCTTTTTTTTCACATGCAATTTTCACACATTTTTGTCTGTGTAAACATAGAAGTCTGTGTAAGTCTGGTATATAGTGTAAACTAGAACTTCAGATGAGTTCCAGACATAGTTTCGCTATTGACTATGAACCAACATCAATGCAGTCTGGACAGACCCATTCGTGCTCAATCTTCCCAAGCAGATGAGGAATGGTATGCATACTGATGGTTCCTCATTCTGCTACGCAAACATCCAGTTCTCATGAAGCAGTTTCAGCACGTCACCCTTATCCATTATCAACACCCCATCTACTGATACCTGGGATGCGTCTGTCTGCTCTCTCATTACCACAGATACCAGAATATCATGGGCCTCAAATTCATGCGATATCCTGAAGGTTGGATGCAGCTATAGATGCCATCCACGCATATCGATATCTACCATTTTGGATTTCTCACAGTATGGACTGGGAACCTGACACATAACTGCTTTGGTGATTGAGGCCCCAGAGATATGTTTGAGGACACCTGCATCATTTCAAACATAACAAATGGCCACCTTATTCACAACATATACATTATATGTTATAACAATATAAAATGCATTATAATTTAACCTTCACCAAGCCTATATCAATCCCGGCCGCCGAGAAACAAAATGGCTGCGCGCGCTTTTGGCGGCCCGGCCCACCCAACGATAATATCGTGAGATTTACACGTACCACAGTCCGTGCACATAGCTGGGGACATGCGCAATCGAAGCCGGTACATCCCCCACTTCCGAAATGATCGTTTTTGAGAATGGCTAGCTATTCGTAAAAGTTTAAGAGCAATTAATCTGACCACATCTGTACACCGGTACGATGCCATGATGATGGATCGGTTTTATAGACCTTTATTTCATCGTATTTCGAATAAAATAACATTGAATCATGGCTTGAATCATGGATTATTAGGTTATTTAGTTTCACAGCAGTGAATATACAGAATGCCGTGTTGGTTTGGGGACTTGTACGTTTGATATCGAATATTTTGAAGTGGCAGAAAAAATAACTCTAGGCCTAAGCTCAAAGAACGATTTTACTGCAAATCTACATGTTTTATACAGCTCCCCCGGCTATATTTTGATAATTTCGCAGTGAAAGAACATAAATACAACAGATTTGCGTGATTTTGTTTACAGTGTTGCCAAGGAATTCGATATGTAAGGTAAGTTATTATTTTTTCTTATTTTTTTCCTCTTTATTTGTTATAAAATATGTTTTTTTGTGAAAAACGTCTTTACCACTTTCTCATACGTCTAATATCACACACACACGTACATAAATTACACCAATATATGCATAATTCAATTCTTTATTTATATGTGCAAATATTATTTAAATATCTCTAACAACCAAAAAATTGAACACATTTTCAAAACAGTCACCATCAATAATGCAAATTTTCAAAACAGAATCCGGTGGCAGGGAGACGTTTCGTATTTTTTAATCTGGCTTGCTAAAGGATAAACTAAAGATACTGGTTACCTGTCTATTGTGTGACCTGTATAATGAGCAAGTGTGTAGTTGTGATATTCAGAATCTAGTTTTAGAAGTAATTTCCAACATCTCAAATGACAGCCAAATCAAATGACAGCCAAATCAAATGACAGCCAAATCAGCCAAATGAAATTTTTATAATTAATCTCTATGTTTGTATTATAAAATTAGTTCTAAATGTTACTAACAATGCGAATGACTGCCAAATTCTGCATTATTCATATATACAAACAATTTTTGTTTGCAGCGCAAATTAAAACTGTCTATCATTGAATGATTGTATGATGTCCAATACATTTTTAAAGTACTATATGTGCATAAGTTATATATTGTCTTCTCTTTCACAATTTAAAATGTTTACACAGCATACAGTTTTTCTTGCTAAATGTTGCCATACTTGAAATCACCTCAAGACTCCCATATAATTTAACATGTTTACAAATAAGTCTGTTTTTCTTGATAAATGTTGCTGTACTTGAAAGTTTTTCAAGATTCCTATACAGCTTTCAGTGGATATCTGTGCTCAATTGGCTTGGTGTAACACAACCTTGCGGGATATGTTTCACAATCCGTGCCGCCTGCCCACTATATATTATATAAAGAATATGCTAGTGGTATGGATAATGTAGGCCCTATTTTCTTTAATGAATAATGTCCATTGCTGAAATGTAAATTAACACATCTTTTACTACCTCTTTTATCTTACCACCTCTACTGCAATAGTTTTAGAAAGTGAATTGTGTCTCATCACATTTTCAAACAATGTAATCTTACACTGTTTCACTTGATAACCTGCAAGCTTGTTTACTTGTTTCTGAATGAATATATTTCTCTTATGTTCTTGATTTTCAACCTTTAGCACACTGTGTTTACAATTGGGGCAACGCATTTCACCGGAATTGTGGCATATATTGATTGCTGAAGTCGAAATCCATCGTTTGGTTCGCTAAAACCCGAAACCAAATGAAAAAATCAAGTTCTGTAAATTTTTTAACTTTTTGACAGAATGTGATAGCAACAATGGGTAAAAAATCTGTTGCCATTTTGTTATAATGGTAGGGAAAACAATATGAAGTGATTTTTACATGGAAATTCAAGGAATTTGTGGTCTTCTGCATCATGTTGAAGCGACAAGACAGTGAATTGTGTTTATTATACTATTTGTTAATAGTATATTCAGTGAAATCAACAATTAAACAGCTGCAAAGGTAAAAATTCTTAAAGGTAAGTTATTCATTTGTGATTATTAAATTATGGCACATTGTTTCCATTATGTTAAATATATAATATTCAACAGATTTCACAGCTTACGATAGATCAAAAATATGGTAGGCCTAGATCTAGATAGGTCTAAATTTGACTTTATCACTTTCTCACACGTCTCGTATCACACACACAAACAAAAATTAAACCAATATATGCAGAATTTAATTCTTTATTTATATGTGCAAATATTATTTAAATATCTGTAACAACAAAGATGTTCTTTATCGTGATTTCAAAACAGCCACCGACGATTGTGTAACATTTTTAAAACCAATTCTGCGGCAGTCAGTGGCACAAGAAAAATTGCGTAATTGTAAACACAGCATGCCTAAGGTTAACAGGTGACTGTAACACTTATATTCAAAAAACTGAATTCTACTTTCCATGGCTGCATTTAATACCCAGCTCTCAAATCCATACAACTGCTTAAGACAGATGTGTCTGGCTACTGTGCTACTAAAATGGTGGCACAACACATTTCCATTCTCTGGACTATATCCTGCTTGAAATTTAAAAAGACCATTGTCTTGATACACGAGAGATTCAGCAAGAGTTTGAAGATGAACATGAAATCCATACACAAGAATAATTAATAGTAACAATCAGTACAGATTGATCTTCACCACAGTGGTGATCTTACATTTCAATGTTGTACTCGGCCTTGCTATAGCAGTCATCACCATCTGGAGTCTTAGCTTAATCTCATTTCCCAAGTTGCGATAATCACATATTTGGGACCTGAGATATTTGAAGGTGGTAACTTCAAGTTTTTGACCGTTTAACCAAATATTCATGTGATCTTGCTTCGTTTCACTAGTCACCAATATCTTGCTTTTATCAATTATAATTTCCATAGTTCCTGGAGTTCAGATTTGGAACCAGCCAAGAGATCAAAATCATCTACATAATGCAAGTTACAAAGTGGTCTACTGCCAATAGTTATTGATGTCTAGATTATATATATTCAAGATACATGTTAAAAAATTCTGGGGAAAGTATGCAACCCTGATGTACGACTATATCCATCTTGAAAATTCACTAATGTCATTATTTATGAAATCAGCACTGTTTCCATTGTTATACAGTGTTTCAATAACTGCTATGATGTTTGTGTCATAAGTTATACTGTCTCAGTATCTACCACAAACCTTGGCGCCACACAGTCAGATATCTTTGAGTACTATGGACATCTAGAAAAACTAATGAGGGAGACTAGAGGAAAAAGTGATGTTATATTATAGAAGGATGCTGAGCAGGAAAGTAAAAATATTGCTAAAAAATAGTAAAAATATATTTTTTTTTTAAATTTCAGTTAGCTAAAAACTCATGAGAAGGCGCTTGAATGGTCAAATACAAAACACTGGTATTACTTATAAGCCCTAAAATAAACAGTTAATATTTGATGATGCTGGTTCGCTCACTGCAGTTGGTTCTGACGATGCCGGTCTGTAAGAACAGGACCTCTGTAGGGTCTTCTAGCCAAAATTCCAGTGTCGTGCAGCTAGTTCCTGATGGTTTGATCTGAAATTCGATGAGTTGCTGGCATATTTTATTATGGAAGTTTAAAAAACAGAGTGGTGATGAACAAGAGAGAAGGAAATAGAGATCAAAAACACCCATAAAGAATACTATGTTCTGGAAGAATGCCACCTGAAATTAAAAATAGCCTTGCAAAGTAGGTCTAAGCCTACAATGAAATCACGAAACCCACATCCCAAATAGTCCTAGAATTAATTTTAAATGCAAAATCATGAATAAGTGGTATCAATATATATTTTTTTTTTAAATATGAAGTGTATAGTATCTTAGCTATACTATAGCCTAACTAACTAAAATATAGGATTATAGGAGGAACACTTCATCCCACATAGAACTAAGTTAAACTGTAAAACAATGAACTAAGTATTTCATGTGACCTCACTGAAATCTATGAAATGTTTTAATTTGTCATGACTGACTGTACTGTATCGTATGATGTTGGCTATTGTTGTTATATGATTAATTGAATGCAAAGTATAGCCTAGTATATTATATAGGTAATATATTGCCGATTGTCCCCGAATTGTGAAATAGTACTGCAAAATAACAGATATTCGTACAAAAGAAAACATTTGGTCCTGTGAAAGAAAACATTTGTGATATGTAAATTAAATGGAACTGCAAAAATACATAGAGAAACTAAAGGTAAACCTAAAATCATGCAACAAACCTGTGATTCATAAGAATAGATGTGATCATAGTGTGTTTCAGATCGTAATCAAAATAAATTATGCGCCGGCCCAACCCCGGAAGTGAACGCGAGGGACAATAGTCCGTTGTAGATGACGTCGTGCATTGATTTCTTCTTTGTATAAATTATTATTATTAATTTATTTTGAATGCAAGATTCATATAATTGGCGACGGAAAATGTAAGCCTGCAGCTTGAACACATAGAAAACACAGGATAGTTTAAGTGGAGAAAATACAAGATGAAGACAACGCGAGATGCTGTCAGAAATATTGTCATCATCATACATTATAGATCCTACATTGTCATCATCATAGGAGAAAGTCACAGACTGAGCTTAAAGATGATGTCGAAATCTGATGTAGTAAAAGAAATAAACTATTTGTAGCTATTGGCGTAAAAAATATAAACGGCGACACAACGCAAATCCTCTCTCTGGATTATGCTCCTGTTGGATTTTCTGTTTAACTTGTTCTGTTGTATTTAGAAAGATTAATCATGGAAAGGGGGGGGGGGGTGTTTCCAGGATAGAGAAACAAGAGTTAAACCAAGAACAAGAATATAATGAGATAGGATATTGAGGACCTTCTGAACATAATACAGAAAAAACCTGGACAATTTGCACAGAACCAAAAGGTTTACAGAGCGACAGTGATGACAGTTTTCTGCAAAGGGTACGTCATATAGATATAGGGCCCTATTCTCCTGCTATAAGATATTTCACTACAATCATGAATAGATCATAGATCACTACAATCGCTATAAGATAAATCACTACAAAAAAAACCCGACAGCCAAAAGAATGCTGGGTTGATAGCTACATCCTGGATAGGGTATGCTACCAATAAGATAGATACAGCAGGAATTTGAGAAGAAACACTGAAGAAGAACTTAGATCTGCGAAGAAACATGATCGCCCACATCACTCGCCATGGCACTTGATCGGTTTAATTCTTGTGACATGGAAGAAAAACATCGCTTTCTGATCTAGAAATCACGGCTTTCTCGATAGGTATTCCTATATAGATCAACCCACATTTTTTGGCTGTAAACTTGGTGATTTTATAGGCAATATCGACATGCAATCGTTTTCTATTGATTTCTAATCTTGCAGCCTAACTACCTGCAGATGAAATCGAACGCCTTCCGATACGTGCACACGACCTTTCAGTCGCCGCGCTTGACCATCTTATAAATCTGTAAAAGTAGAAGTTGTTTACCTTGTACACAACATTTAAGCGTATTATGAAATACGATGTTATGGACGTATTTTTCTTTGACCAGCGGCATACCTAGGTATGATGTGGTCTTTACTTTCTCAGAAGCCCTGGTATCCATTTCATTAGAACTGAGTACATTGGTGTCCCCTTTCTTTGATTTTGCATTTTTCATCTTGTGCTTAATATTTCCATTTCATCATTTTTGCAATTCCCATTTCTGTCTGTCAATATTGCACTAGTTTTGCACACATTGAAAGCATCATTTTGCACCTCATATGAATGACGCTAGGGGTTAGCTGCACAAACACCTTGTTCACGCTGAGACAAATGAGTGAGAGAACAATAAAATACAACAACGAACTAAACGCAATATTTATAGATCGAGAGAAAGCGTTCGATAGAGTTACCAGAGATGTACTATGGAAACCTCTAGAAATGTATTGTAACAAAGGAAAACTGTTAGAAAGTATAAGAGCCTTGTATAAAAACTGCCAATTTGTGGTAAGAACATCAAATGGTATCACAGACGCATAATTTGATACACATACGGGAGTGTGTCTGGGTTGCATGCGCTCACTATTGGTATTAAATATATATATATACAGGCAACTCAGAGCAACTAAACAATGAAATAAATGAACTACTTTTTGCAGACGACCATAGCCTCATATACGAAAACGAATAACAACTACAAAATCATGTTAACTCACTATCTGCAACGTGTAGAAAATACATGAAGATCAATACACAAAAGACGGAAACTATGAAAACATACAGAACGCCGAGCCCACTAAATATACAGATAGACAATATAGGAGTAAAACAAGTAACTTAGTTCAAATATCTCGGTAGTATATTTACAGAAAATGGAAGCCTCGATAGAGAAATAGAGACGAGATGTCAAAAGGCAAATGCAGTAACAATACCAACTGTCACCACTACTTCTTCATCGCAAGATGGAATTTAAAAGACAAATTATCTACAGTATATTCCTACCAACACTGTGTTACCAGCGCCAAACCTGATCTCTCTCATTTTCACATTACAGAAAGATAGTGACATGTGGGATGAAATGCTTGAAAAAGCCACAGGGGTGAATAGATTACCTAATGAAGATATCAGAGAAAGAATAGGTATAATACCTTGCACAGAATACATAGAAAGGCAGCATATCAAGTGGTTTGGCCACATTATGAGAATGCATAATGTACAAGTTACCCTCACAGGCATAGGCATATAACCAAATGAGATCAGGGTACAAAACCAGAGGAAAATCACGGAAAAGATGGATAGAAAACGTCAGGGACATCCAGAACAGACACGGTCATAGCACAGCCGAGGCCACACATATGGCTTTAGAAAGCAAGCTCGAGCTCCAACTACCCCTACGCTTAACGGCAAGAGTGGATAACAAACCACCTGGGGAAAGACAATGAAAGATGTGCTAGAACCGCTATTTTTGGCAATGGTCTCTTGTACGTCTTCATGGCTATTTTTTTTTTTATAGTTGTGTTATCTTAGTAGTTGGTTTTTGTGTCTTGATAAAGGTCCCAATAGGACCGACACGTCGATAATTGTTGTTTTTCTATGTTTTATTGTTATTTCTTATTATTTTATATTGATAAGTTAGTTTTCTACAATTACCTGTATACTTAATTTAGTATTTAACTCCAATTTCATTAAGTTGGGTCGACCTAGGATTTATCTGTTGATGCTATAAATATTCTCATTTGAACTAGAAATTGAACTTTAGGCCTATATCATCGGAATATGAAGCCAGTTCACTAACATAATGTATTATAATTTATACACTATAAATAATGTATTAGAAATTAATAACAAGTTTTGATTATTTATTTGTGTTTTTGTTTCTTGAGAAAGGTCCCGTTTGGACCGCAACGTGGAACTAGTCCTTGTTATTTAATATCTACATCATTTTGATATTTAATATTATAGTGCCACATTAACTTTATATAATATGTTATCGTTTACTGGTGTTACTGCGCACTCCCGACTTTGTCGGACACACTAGTTATTTACATTCACATATAGGCCTATGCCTATTCCACTATGGAGGATAGGCTGTATCTACTGATGCGATCTACTAGTAGAATGTGGCGTTTATCTTACATAATTTGACTAATAATGTCCGTACGTGTTTTATCGTAGCAGAATGCAACACATTTGTAGCTTCTTGTCTTGTCTTGCCCTTTTCAAACAAAATGACGCATGAGAAAACAATCTCTGCCATGATCATCAAGAGCCTTCCATCTAGAAGCCAAACTGTCAGGTGGGTTTCCTCATCCTTGTGTCCAAGAAAGGTAGTTCTGACGTGTGGCAGCTGAACATCTTTCCGACAGCAATAAACCAAAGACTTTCACAAGGTTCACCTTGGTCACTTGTGATTTTTAAAGGTTACGGATGAACAACTGATTGGAAATTCGGATCCCTTCATATGCAAATGGCATCTGATATACTGTCATGGAGTAGAAAGAAGACAGATTGTTCACATAGATTAATAGGATCGCATTTGCCAGTGGTGTAATCCGTGCGGGATTTACATATAAGCCAAACAAGCTATAGCTTAAGGCCCCCACTTTCTTGCTAAAGGGCCCCATATCTGAAATAGCTTAGGGCCTCATATCTGAAATAGCTTAAGGCCCTATCAAGTCTAAATCCGGCCCTGAGTGTAATGCACCTTGAGTCTGGTAAACCAGAAGAAAACAAAAATGACATGGTTCTCTAATGCGTCTCACCAATATATCTTGATAGACAGTACATAGAACATCAATTTTAAAATATCTGGGAGTGTTGTTCGATAGATATTTGTGTTTCAATGCGCATGTAAATGATGCCATCGTTAGAGCTGAAAATTGTTTGCAGCGACGAGGGGCTGATTGCTGCTATTTTTGTGTGTGTGGAAAACAGTTTCTTGCACTGCTATATCAAGAGCTATAGTTTTGTCAGTAGCAGAGTAGGCAGGGGCCTATGTCTTGACTATCTTGACCTTTAGCTCAACATAGATAAATAGACATGACAAGATCCAAAATGAGACTGCGTATCATTCTTGGATGCCCCAGAGATAAAGAATTAGTGACGATGTGCTTCTTGCTGGGCTATCCTACTACAACGCAAAGTCCTGAGATTTGTTGTGCTCGCTCATACTTGCGATGACAAGAACCACCCACTAGATGATGATATTGAAAAGATAAAATGAAACAGATTATAAAGGGGTTAGCCATGGATTGGAAGGGTAGAAGAGGCTATTAAACGGTTATGCACATTAGCGGACATATGGCACGGAGAAGAGAGGGAAGTTAACCATATCGAGTTTACAACTTCCATTTAAGTGGTATTTGCACTTTCAAGGAAAAGTGACAATGATATTCCAGTGCATATGGATTAGAAAGTTCAGATTCTAACCAGAGAGAATTTCTCAGATGGGGATATTATTGTCTACGCTGATGGGTCCGTAGTTCGGCAAGTGCATTCACGGGCCAATGCAGATGGAAGTATGTTTGGGATGAAAATAGTGTCGTCTGTATAATCACTAGTGATATGACGATGGAGGTGATCAGTGCAATGACATGGCTGGAGACTCTTGACCTACAGGTATCTGTTTTCTGTCTGATTATATGAGTAGGCCTATACATCGAAAGATTCAGTCCGGCTATCTTCGCAGTCAGTGATTGGGGTCGTTGATTAAATCATTGTTGCAGTTACCTTCAGGACATGAGGGTGTTTGGAGAAATGAAAGAACAGACAGATTAGCCAATGAATAGTGGTAGTTCAATGGACCGTGATGATATTTTAGATGCAATCAACAAGTTATATGGATATAACATAAATATGGATTCCAAAATAAATATATAAATGTGATAAAATCATTCTATACTAACTCAAAATGCTGTGTTAGAACAGAAAAAGGCAATTCAGAATGGTTCCCTGTGATTACTGGTGTTAAACAAGGCTGCCCTATGTCACCATTACTATTCAATATCGCAATTGACTGGGATATGAGAAAAAGCACATCCAATACAAATTTAGGAATCAAATGGATAAATAAAACAACATTAGAAGACCTGGATTTTGACGATGATCTTGCACTATTGAGTGAAAACCATCAAGATGCACAAACAAAAACTGATAGATTAAAATTCATTGCAGGACAAATAGGTCTCCGAATCAATTCAGCAAAAACAAAAATTATGGACTTCACCAATTCATCTAACGAAATTACTTTAAATGGACAACAACTTGAAAAAGTACACAAATTCTCCTATCTAGGAAGCAAATTAACACTCGACTGTGATGTCATGCCAGAAATTACAACTCGCATTACCCTAGAATCAAGTGCATTTAACAGACTGTCTAATATCTGGAAGTCAAAGTCAATCAGCACACGCACGAAAATGCGCTTATTTAATTCCTGCGTTATTCTGGTGCTATCATATGGAAGTGAGAGCTGGAAAAACTCTTTATTTTCAGAAAAGAAATTACTGAGTTTCGAGAACAAATGTCTTCGTAGGATAACTAACATCCATTGGAGTGAATTCAAATCGAATGATAAAATCAGAGAAGAGACACATCAAAATTTCATCACAGATGTTATCAGAAAATACTATTGGTCCTACATTGGCATGTCCTACGCACAGACACCAACAGAATACACCACCAATCTCTTGAATGGATACCTACAGGCAAAAGAGCAAGGGGTAGACCAAAAGAAACACTCAGAAGAACAATACTTAGAGAAAGTAAAACTACCAATATTCATACTATTCAAGAACTACACAGCATAGCTTTGAACAGACAGAATTGGAGAGATCTGACCTCTGCCCTATGCGCTAACTTCAGCACAAAAGGAAAATGAATGAATGAATCAACAAGTTAGTCCAGTTGTAAAAGTATATTTCTTCTTTCGTGTCCAATGACCTTTCTTTGTTTTAAAGTTTCCTGCAGTTGTCAAATTTTTTCCCCGTAATAACTCATGTATGTGTATATGCATTGATTTTGTTGCAGTTTCTCAATTTCTTAACATCTCAGGCAAAGTCGTATTTTTTTGCTATGCCACATTAATGCTGTATCAGAGAAATTGTCTTTTATGCACATGCATCACACTCCTGGAGAATGCCATTAGTTAGTTCCTTTTAGGCCAATGATGGCATATATGACAGTATTCATTTCTTTCCATGTTGAGGGCTTCTGTGCAAGTTGCTGTTGTTCTTGTGTATTACTTATATCAAATATCGATCTCTTGCATGACCCAAAAGTCATTTTTATCAGAGATTAATATAATAGGCATATATACAGTGAAATCCCGTTATAACAACTTGTTCCGGACCGACAATATATGTATGCAATAACAGATGAAAATATATGTATGATATACAGTATAAACATATTGAAGAAATATAATTGGGGATTATGAAAATTGTTATATAGGGAAATTTGTTATAAAAGAATGCACTATAGAGGGATTCCACTGTATATCAATCAATTTTGGGGCACTTTTATTATTTCTTCTTCTTCTTTCGTTCACTTGAAACATGTCTATATCTGTAATTCTGTCTCCTTAATAAAACTCACTGTCTTTTGTAGTTCATACAGTGTCGCACACACTAAAAACACACTTTTATTATAGTTATGACACTGCATACAAAAAACTTAAATTAACTTCCTATATTATCTGTTAAATAATATCTCATAGAATTAGAGATTTTTTTTTACAAAATTTTATTTTATAAATATGTCTATATAAAAAAATAAATCAACAATAATATAAAATTTAAATAAAAACTAAAACATATAAATGAAATATAGTAATCAATTTTGTTTTGATTAATGACTCAGCAAAATATATGTTGGGAGAAATATCATAGCAGCACTGTACTTTTTTAAGACTAAAAAAGAGGATGAAGAAAGACAACAGATGATCAGATTGTGTTGCGCTTTCTGTGGCTGGACTCTACACCTCCAGGATAGAAGATAGGATGTGTTGTGTTTCTGTGGTTGATCTCTACACCTCCAGGATAGAAGATAGGATTTTGTTGTGTTTCTGTGGTTGATCTGTACACCTCCAGGACAGAAGATAGGATTGTGTTGTGTTTCTGTGGTTGATCTCTACACCTTTAGGGTAGAAGGGCAGCAACTATGCCAGTATTCATATGATAAGGTTATGAGTTCACAGAAAGAAGAGGATTACAGTCACAATGTGACTCTGGACCAATGTTTCTTCTAAAGTGTTTTGTACATGCATGGATGATATAGTAGTCTGAGCAACCACCAAAGTGCATGTGCACATCACTCCTGGGGAGATATCTGATAACATATTTCAGGCCCACACTGCTCAGTTTGAATATAAGTGCTATGGACGCATATTAAAATCAGGTATATATTGTTGATGTTTCAGTACCCTGGAATTCTGCACGATTAGCTCTTACTTCCTATGAGAAATGGGGTGGTTTCTCCAGAGATTTATTTCATATCCAGAAGACTAGCTCTCAGTGATGTGCAATGCTTCTAAGTCCTCTACTCAGAGGGGGTAAAATCAGTTATATAGAACACAAGACAAATATATTTGTTTGGCAGTAAATAAACAAACTTACAAGTTATTTTTGAACCACTTTTGGCAGTGGTGAAATGGCATAATATTGTTTGGGTTAGAAGTGCAATGAGACATGTTTAAAACTATTTAGCAAGAAACAGTTGAAGTGAAGAGGTAGTCAGAAAATCCTGGCAGCGAAAAAATCCTGGATTGACATCAAAGAATGGCCCGGGCATGATTTTTCTATTCTCATTCGAATGGATGAGGACAGAGATGTTTGGTGTGATTTTTGTGCCTCTTATGTGGAACCCCCACAACCATGAGTTATGACTTATTATTATTACTCAAATGAGTGCGCAGAGTATTGTATTAAGTGTTTGGCACTTTCTAACAATGTGTGCCCCTGCATATCCATGCAGCATAGAGGGAAAGTTGCTCAGGACCTGGCTGAAGCCAGGTCAAAAGAGAGGTAACTAATAGAAGTCTGTTAAAATCTCAATGATAAATGTATATGGAGGACAGGAGCAATAATCCCTCAAATTTTCTTCTGGTATAAACAAATATGGAGATGTCTGGGCAGTGAGTATTTCTTTCCATGTGAAGGTTTCTTTGACCTAAAAAAAGGTAATTCGCTAATTTTCTATATGTGCGGGTGGTACATTTTGTCAGTGGTACCTTCTAATTACACGAGTGGCCGCTCACTTGCGCACTGGAAGTTGTAGTATACTACATCTCCGCTGAACATAGATGCATCGGGCCATTGGCATAAATAAAACGGCAACACAATGCATTTTCATTCTCTGGACTACACAAAGTGCTGGAAATCTAGCAGGACCATTGTCCTGCTACAAGAGAGACCCGGTGGGAGTTTGAGATTGAAAGATAACAAAATATACTACATCCAGATTAGAATAAATAGCCAGATCACAGTTTCATGACCTTTGCTATGGTACTTTTCTAGAACAGGATAGAAGGGAAGTAAGTGAGTCAGTCAAGAACAGATAACTAGACTGCTACAAGGTCAGAAAAAGCAATATCTTGAACATGATATAATAATCATTGCAGCCTTCCGAAACTATTGTCGATTTGGCATTGTGCTGAAAAGAGAAGAACTACTCAGAAGCATTTGAATATCCACAACAACTGTCTACACTTATGCAAACAAATAATAAAGTAAAGTAAAAAAAAAGGAGGAGACAGTTTAAACAATGCTCAAAAACAAAATAAATAATTGAGCCTAAAGTTTTTTTTCTAAAACAAAGTACTGGTACTAAAAAATGTTGTACAGCGTCAAATGAAACTTCTATCTTATAGATCCACTCCACTGAATCTTATCAGTGCACGATTGCCAGAAATTGGCAATCTCATGGTCAAATCTTACAAGTATTGCCATTTTTTAATGTCACTGGCTATGAAATTTATGTTTGGTAGCCTTTGTGTTTTTTGTCCATTTTAAAATGTATTAAAAGTTAGGAGTTTGTCTCCAATACTCAAGGTCTGAAGGTCTCACCATTGGCCCATAAGACCAACCAGGATGTAAGTAACAGTAGATGACATGCAATACTGTGGTTAATGGAAGAATTGAAAAGAGATAAGGCCGACATAACAAGGGCAGTCATTGATTTACTTATAAGTGAAGAAGATGACACTGGAGGTGATAACGTACATCGAATGACAGAAATGGGGGTTACTAGAGGCGAGGGAAGAAAATGTATCGGCTTGGAAAGATTTAAAAAATCACTAAATCTTACTGGGACTTTGAGCCTGCATACTTTTTGATGACTACTGAAACAGAGCACAGAGCATTTATGAGCGTGATTCATGTGCCATGAAGCTAGATTCTAATCAAGATGGATTACATACTGATAATTTTACCTTATGGAAAACCCACAGCACTTCATCTATACAATTATGTAATTACTCTCTCAGAGTAGGAGGATACCTCTCACAAGATTGCATACTGCCCAGAGTTGTGGTTTTCTGGGTATGAAATAAAACTCTGCAAAACCTTTCCATTGTACAAAAGAATTTAAGAGCAGTATTGCCTCTAATTCCAGAGGATCTAAACCAACAAAAAGGAATTTTGCCTTATTTTCATGAAATTTGACTATAATCAATGCCCACTGGCAACCTTGCCAGATCCTAGCAAAAGTTCTATAAATCTTCATGATAACTCTCAATATCTTCTGGCCACTCTAACTCTGAATTGCTTTGTGGAGTTGAGATGGGATTGTTAGGTGTAAACTGTGTTGAATTTCTTGGAAATTTAAGAAAAGAGCTAGACAAAATGCTAATGTGCTGTCCTGAATGAGTCACGGATGGACTAAATTCTGATGGAGATGACTGTGTAACTGATAAAGGGGTAGAACTATCAGCAACAGATCTGGAAGCAGTGAAATTATAGCCTGATGATGATGTAGTAGGGATTGAGGAAGCAACAGATGATGAGATTGGGTCACTGAGGTAGAGGTTGTATGGATGATTCTTGGTAACGGCAGAATCTGTGAGACTAACTGGCTTAAATGTGTCTGATATATTGTCGGATGAAGAATTGTTGACATTAACTGGATGACTAAATATGAAACCTCTATTAGCAGTGGACCCTTTGCTTGGATTAAAATCTTGTGAAGAATGAACTTGTTTACTGTCAATGCCATTTTTGTAGTAATCATTATGATGCAGATTTCTAGCACTGGCAGCTGAGCTACAAGCTTGATTTACATTGGTATACTTGTAAGGATTGACTTTGAGAGTACTATAAAACTGCTGCTCCCAACTGCTAATGCTGCCACCAGATGCCACAAACACTTCCTTGCCACTTTTGATAGATGCTGCAGGTAAATACTTGGATAATGTTGGAGGACCCTGAAAGTTATGCAAAGTAGCACTGTATTTATTGGGATGTTGACAGGATAGAGCTGTTTCTGAGCTTGAAGCATATCCCTCAGGAAAACTAACATGTTCTGAGGATGTAGCAGAGGAACTCATCTTCTTTTCTGCTTGGTTCAAAAGCTTGAGACAGTCTGTCAGTTCTGGAGTCATAGATACATCCAAATCATCCATTGCATCACTAGCATCACTTAGATTATCTAATTCTTTTGGAGCAGCATCGTCAGGGATACTTAAATGACTACTGTCATCTGCATCTTCTGTCTGCTGCTTATTGCCTACAGCATTTTTTGCTATTTTTATTCTTTTAGTCTTTCCTTGAGATTGTTTTGATTTCTTTAAAGTTCCTGAAGCTAAAAGGCTACGATTTGATAATTTCTTTTCTATTGACAAAGTGTTTTTCAGTGAAGGATTGTTAATATTTCCTTGAAAATGAAAAAGTGGCACCTTATTAATCTTCACCTGGCTGTCATATACAGAGGTAGCATCAGTATGAGTTCGAGACTTCTGCTTGGGTGATAGCAAGTCTTTATTCTCTGAGGAATTTGAATCACTAATTAGTGATGAAGCGGGGCTAGGCATATCAAGGTCAAAGGAAGAAGTGTTACTATTTTTATCTGGGATGTCAAAGTGAACCCTTCTAGAATTTACATCTTGAGAGCATCCATTAACAATTTCTCTAGCAGCATCTTCTGATTTGGGAGTTTCCATACCTGATTTCCTAAGAGATTCTGTATGGTATTCAACAGTTGTATGAGCTTCAGCATGTAATGATCCTTCTGGTTTCTGCCTAGAGTAGACATATGATAAATGACACAAAGATTCCATATCAACCTCTGATCTGTCCACCTGGTCTTTTCTGACAATCTGCGAATTATGTTGCTTCTGTGATGACTTACTTCCAACAGTTGCTGAAGAAGAGAGATCATTATTCTTGTGTTCCTCATCATATACTTTACCAAAAAGTACTTTACGTGGACCATCTTTCATACATGAACAACTCTCATCTGTTGAATTTTTTGGCTCCAAATTAATCTGGAACTTTTGTTGTCTTTTTGATCCAACCTCATGTTTTTTGCCTTCATATTTATCAAAAGGATTATTTTGTTGACACTGAAGCTCTTCAATGTAGGAGTCACAATGTTCTAATGCTTTTTTCAACTGCCTGATTTCTTTCTCCTGTTCTGCAATTTTTGCTTCAAGTGTTACAACTGTATATCTGCCAAATCTGAAAAAAAAATTAATTAAATTAATAAGGTGAAATATAAGAACACAAAATTAAATGATTAAAAACTCAATATTATACAAGCTTTTTCTCATAAGGAGTTCAAAATCTCAACATGATGCATTGCTCTATCACAGGATTCAATAGCAGTGCAAGCAAATCTACTTTCTCGTTGTCCTGAACATCCACATGACCAGGCACAAAAATGAAGATAGTCTCAGATGTGTTTTTATCTTTTTACTCAGCACATGCAGCAGAAAGCATCCCCAACTCATCAAACCAAGTGAGGGTAATTGAGAGACTTCGGCCCTGAAGTAAATACAGGGTTTGTCTGCTGCATGTTTGTCTGCTCAGGTATGTAAAGTCTGGATATGGTGAACAGAGCAGATGACAAACATTTGATGTTCTATGGGCTGTAAGGTACTTGCCAGAAGAGCATTAGGGAATGCAAAGAGCTTTGAGAACATACTGGTCATCCACAGCATTCTGGTGTATCACCAGTCATTTTGATTTATCTTGTCATTTGAATACGGTTGGATCAGGATGAGAGATTTATCAACAATTAATGCAACTATTCCCACATTTAAGCAATGTTCAGTCCTAGACAACACTAGCTACAGTCGGATATACCACAATCTTATCGTTATCTCAATCCTGGCTGAATCAAAATGGTCCTCATAGAATATAACAGATGAACAACAGCTCAGTACATATTTCATAGTTGCAAAAGGTAAGATTTCCAAACAACTTTCTTCAAATAGCATTATATTTTAGTTTCACTGGCTCAAAATAAAGTCTTGAAATGTGAGGCATCTCCGATCGGACAAACAAGATTCATCTTATGCTTGCAACATTCTGATTTTTGCTGATTTTTGCAACCTTCTGCCTAGAAAATCACTACATCCAAAAAAATGCTGGGTTTATAGTACGTCCTGAATAGGATATGATACTAATTTTAGAAGTATGTTGGTGACAATTGTAGTTCTATTTGCAAAAAAAATTTCCATTGTAGGAAAGTGACAGATATAACCCTATGTCCCACTAGAAATAAAAATTAGTAATAGAAGCCTGACTGTTGTGGGCTAATATTTCACTATGATAAGGAAGGCTTAGTACTATGGTAAGAGTAAGCAACAGCTACAGTGCAATGATTGAATTAACTTGTTAGATTAACTCTTCTTTCACTGTAACAAATGACAGAAGTTGTTGAAGCACAAAATCCACACTGACAACTTATCTGTGAGTATACCTTTTTTTATTGGGGAAGTTTGCAGACACTGGTATACTTTATGTCACACTTAATTCTTTTTAAATGGTCACTTCAATATGGCTGCACATGTTATCATATATATTTTTCACCTACAGTTTGATAGTTCTAATCTTCTTCAACGTTCTTTCTCAAACTCCTACACATTAGTAGGATGTAGACAGGAGACCGGAATGTGTTGTATCATGGTTTACAGTTTAGCTGCGATATCTGAGCCTTTCAGTTTGACACATGTGGCTTCCACACAGCTTCTGGATCACTGTGACCATATATGGGATAGCCAATTCCACCGCAAAATCTCTCATGACAGGCATGGAAGATAAACAATGTTGCTATTCTTTGCTCTTCTTTCAGGGCCCAGTAATACACAAGCGAGAGTTCTAATGATGCTATTGCACTTTTTAAAGGACACTTGAGCCACGTAGCTGATGATATCCAGGTCCTAAATTACTCTGATTCTGACTTTTAAGCAAGCAATGGTGATACAATTAATTCAGGATCAGATACAGAAATTCTGCCAAAGATGGATGTGTCTGGCCATTGGTGCAAATAAAACGGCAACACAACACATTTACATTCTCTGGACTACATCCTGCTGAAAATCTAGTAGGACCACTTTCTTGTTACGAGAAAGATCCAGCAGCAGGAGTTTGAGAATGAACACAGAAAAAGAATTTACAGAATTTGATTATGATTCAAGCATTGATGATCATTGGTTAACATGAGATAGCTCTGTGGATCCAAGAGTAAAAATGATAGGCCACACCTCAAAACTGGAAACATGGAATTACCACTGTTAAAAAAAAATCAAGCAGGAAATTAATGGAAATGGAATATTTAAAAACATTTTGTAAAGCTTATTCATATCTGGGCCCTGCCAAAGATGAATGTGTCGGGCCATCGCTGTAGATAAAATGGCAACACAACACATTTCCATTCTCTGTACTAGAAATCTAGTAGGACCATTGTACTGCTATAAGAGAGATCTAGTGGGAGTTTGACAATGAATACTGAAGAAGAACATCTAAGCATATATTGAAAGTTTCAAAGTTCTAACTTCATTGGTTGATTTTAAAAACTCTTTAACCTGTCACATGTAAAACTCATGTCCATAAAAATTGTGTGACAGTGGGCAAGACTTGACTGAAAAAGTGTTACGCCAAATAGTGGACGTAATCATGTTTACTTACTTTTTAGGTGATCTTTGAGCAATCTCCAAACGAAGCATCTCATTCTCCCTGGTCAGGTGCATATTCTCATCTTTCAATTTGCAATTTTCCTACAGTATCACAAGACACAAAAAAACTGAAATAGATTATTGCTTCTATGGTGGCTGAAGATTGCAGAATGAGAGATATGGATATGTCAAAATGTTCATCCTTTCACACAATTGGGGGAGAGCAAAATATCCAAACAAAGAACAAGATTTAAAAAACAAGATGACATGTACACACAAATAACTGAGTTTGGAACCAAATTGCCATAACTCAAAGGAAATTTCTTGCAAAATCACTGAAACATACATACTTACTTACATTAATCAATCGTTCCAGCCCATCATATTATCAACATCAGGTGCAGCCTTTGCATTGAAGGTTTCCTACAACAGACCTCCAATATCTTGTCTCTTGAAATGGTTGTGTACTCTAGCAGATTGTATCTTGTTAATCTTATGATCTTTCCCTCCTATTTGTATCTGTCTAACTCTTACTCGCCTCCCCTTAAGTCTACCTTTAATTAAGGTCTTCGACATGCAAAAGATGGTATGTCTTTTAAAATGTTGAAAATATTTTGTTTTAAATTTATTTCCTTTAATAGCTCCTTTTTTATAAACAGAAACAACTGTCAATACTGCATTTTTATATCATCAGGGAGTTTTCAAATAGCTTATGTGATAAAGGTTGTATGTACTTGCTGTCGTCGTCATGTCATGTTTAGGGTAAGTTTTTTAATTTACACTCCGAGAAAAAATAATTAATCCCCTTACAGGGGATCGAACTCTGAGTCTCACGGGTGTGAGACCACAGCTCTAACCTCTCTGCCAATTTCTTTGAGTAATGGCAATGTAGTTTCAAACTCAGTTATTTGTGTGTACATGTCATCATGTTTTTGTTTTTTTAAATATAGTTCTTGTTTGGGGATTTTGCTCTGCCTGAGATTGCAGGAAATTTCTTTTTTCATACAGTGTTAATCAGAACCTCTTTGTTTTCTTCTCTTTTCAAGTTCTCCCTATTCTTCTATATATCTACACCTGTCTCAGATGTGATATATATACAAATCTGTCTTAGATGTTAACTGATTCTACACCAAGTAATTCATATGAGTCGGCAACTGCTATGTCTTCCGTCCATACTATCTCATATGAGTTCCTTATATTTTTTTCTAATTTAATCATTTTCTGTATTTATGTCATCATAATGATAGTTTCAAATGAAAATTATTATATCAACATTACTTCTGACATGATTTTTATGTGTTATGATATCAATTTTGCAAGTCATTGATAAGTTTAGAACATGGAAACACCATTTTGCCATATATTTTTGTACGCACTAATTTTCGTGAAAGTATAACTATTTTATTTACTTTGGTCGAAGTAATTATTAAAATTCAACCTGGTAACTGGTATTCAACCTTGTGTTTGCAAATTTATGCCAAATTGTTAGAGAAATCAGCAACATTTTTGACTGACAATATAGACCTAATCTCATGGGGGTTCATGTGGAATTTTTTTGCTAATAATATATTTTGGAAGCACTATACCTATATACTATACATTTTTGTGTTTATAACTGGATTATCTACAAAACTGATATAGTTTGAGTGGAAACTATTGATTTGGAAATATGGTACGTTCAAATTTGAAGTCCCAAATAATTTTCATCATTGTATTTTATTTGTAATATCAATTATTAAATAATAACTAATTTTTTCTTCAAAATGAACTTGTGATAATCACATTCTCTGTCCATTTCTGTTTCAATATATATATATATATTACAATATAATGTAAGTATATTTAGAAGTACTATTTCTTGTTCCTGTGATGGATGTGGAAAATTTTGGAAGCATTTATATTTTATATTAGACAGTATTTATATTAGACAGTATATATATATACTGTCTAAAATGTGAAATTTATACACACCTGTCTCAAATGTGACATATCAGCCTTTATGTCCAAATAGAGTTTCTGGGCCTCTTGTAGCTTCTTGGTCAGTGTGAGCAAGCTAACACCATTGGGTGCTTGACCTGGCACTTGTGACTTTTTGTCGCTCTCATTTCTGTAGTTGTCATTCTTAGTCTCTGTATCTTTCAATTGAGCTGTAAGGATACTATTCTCTGTTTTAAGAACAATGTTTTCTTTTGTTATCTGTGCAAGCTGATCTTCATATTCCTGGTATAAGAGGTCAAATCTTGCTCTTCGGAAACCAGGTGTGCTCTTTGTTACAGTGTTTTCATCATCTACATGTCCACCTGTGGATTATAAGAAAACATCGATGATTAGAAGATTGTAGCCGGTAAAATGGTTCGGTCACCTTATGAGAATGAACCCAGACCAAATAAGAGCATATAACAAAAGAATATCTGGGTGTAAAGTCAAAGGTAGACCAAGAAAACAGTGGATAGAAAACATGAAGATAGCCTTGAACAAACATGGACTAAATACAACCACGCCGACACACCTGGCCTTAGAATGACAGCTTAAGCTCCTATCCCTATTCTTAACGGCAAGTGTAAAAAAGATCAACCGCCATTCACCAGGGGACAGACAAATAACAATAGCCAGTGCATTCCGGGGACCTGAAAGGGGAGCAAAGAATAGCTACACTGTTACCTGCCAAGCATGTCATAAGAGACAATTCTGCAGAATTTGAGGGTGGAATTGGCTGTCACATCCCATATATGGTCAAAGTAACCCGTGAGTCATGCTGAAGCCTGATGTGTCAAGCAAAAAGGTATAGATATCGCAGTTATACTGTAAACCATGACACAAGGCACATCGTTCTCTGGACTACATCCTACTGATATGAACAAATTTGAGAATGAACACAGAAAAACAGATTTTATAATAATTGGATATTGTCCATGAGGTCAGTGGTTAAATGGAATTTATCACACTCAGGAATAGACACCCTTGATCACATTTCAGCCGTAACACCAAAATAGGTCTAGCAAACAATGATGGTTTCTCAACAGAAAATACAAATAAATATATATATACATATATTTCATCATTATCAGGTAGCATATCTTAGACAAGAAATAGCAGTCATCATTTTTTGAAACTCCTGCTGATCTTGAGCTAATCTTCCTGCTTCTGTGAGTGTCATGTTCAGGTGGTCTGATATCTCATGTCCATCTTCTTCATGGCCTACTTCTTTTTCATTGCCCCAGCATCATTCCCCTCAATTATGGTATTTTCTAGGCTGACATGTCATTATGGCCAAAATACTGTAATATTATAGAGAGCACTATGTTGTTTAGCCAGATTCTTTTACTTTAAATTCTTTCAGAATGTCCCAAATAGTGATGTGTTTGGTCCATGGTATTCTGAGGATTTTTCTGTAACATTTTGTTTCTCACCTTATTGGTGATGTCTAAGATACACATACCAAATATTGCAACTGGAAATATGCAGGCTCTAAGAAAAGTTAGTTTTGTTATTGTGCTGCAGCCCAGTCATATTTTTCATTTTTATCCGTTTATTATTTGCAAGGGCCAACCTCCATCTGACTTCTTCATTGCAATCCACTTTGCTGCTAAGCTATATATATATATAGTGTATTTATTGTCTATTAATGTTTCCTGTCTGTACACAAACAGTATTCAATCTGCATTTATATATATCTATGCAGATTGAATACTGTTTGTGTACATACTGGAAACAATAATAGACAATAAATACACTACCTGACAATTAGCAACACTATGACCTGCCATGCATTTTGTAAGAGGCAATATTAAAATGTTCTGTGGATGAGGTTGGTTATCCCATCCTATAGAAGAATATCAAAGTGTCCCAAAAGCCATGCTGATGTCAGATGTGTCGGACTGAAAGGGCAGAGGTCACAGTCAAGTTGTAAACCAGGTTACAATGTATTATATTCTCCAGACTATATCCTGCCAACTGGCAGAGTTTGAGAATGAACTTAGATTAAGAAGGTATATGTTACAATAAAAAGGTCTTATCTCACCAATAATGTGCTTGACTGGGTTATCTGGTCCTATGTCCACTCTGCACGCAGGGCACTGACTGTTCCTGCTCAGCCAGATGTCCAGGCATAGATTGCAGAAAACATGGAGGTTTGGACATAGCACAGGCTGTTTTACCTGATTATATAGATTTAAAAAGATCCCAGAATTATTTATGCCATGAGACAATAATTGTATGTCAAGTTTGTAAAAGCACATATAATAAGGTACTGGTTTGCCTAACTTACCATACAACTTTTTATAAAATTCCTGTGGATCTGAAATTTTGTTAATTTTTGTGACGTCACTGACTGATGGCTCAATTCTTGATACAAAATGGTCACCTTAGGCCAACCTATCAAAAAAGAGGTGCACTATGTATGTAACAGGTGCTAAGACTGCCGCCAGATATAAAGGCACAGATCTGCAAGCCACTTACTGAGTGTCTCTTCCAATGTACGTGATGCCCACTGAGAGACCCACCCATACATGCCTCCTTCGTAAATATCTCCATCTTCACTTACTGATTGGTAATTATAGCCCTAAGGGAAACAATCATTGAAAAATGAAGAATACAGATGTGCCTGCACCATTATAATTTACTTCATTTCGCTTCCTGCAAAAAAGGTCGAAACATGAACCACAAATAGTTAATAACAATAGTCAACATAAAAATTGTACCAGTAATGAAAAAAGTTGATCTCAACTAATTTTGGGGTATGAAAATTATATAAAAAATGTTCACTTGCTCAATTTTTTTTTATATATAGATACATGCAACTTTTTTTTTTATTACCGTCTGTATAGGCCTATATATAAATATATATTATTGATTCTGACCAATAGAATGCAAATAGAAGAAATCCTACCTGGTATTACATCACTTTTGTATATAAATATCTATCTCTAACTAAATTTCATTATTAGTATTGCATTTTTCCTTCTCAAATGTCATTGTTAGAAATTTCCAGGACATGTCAACAGTACAAATAATTTGTTATATATGTGGTGAAGAGACTTTTCTATCACAAAGATAGAATATGTTTAAAGTGATTAAGAAAGTATACAACTTGTATTTTGGCTGCAGGAGATCAAGATAAGAGTTGGGCACCACACATGTGCTGCACATTTTAATCTGTGGTTGGTTGGCAAAAGGCAAGCTATGCCATGTGTTGTTCCAATGATCATATCAACAACTGTTACTTTTGCATGGTGCTACCAATTGGAAAAGGAATATCAGAGAAGAAAAAATTGACAATATCCAAGCATCCCCTCTGCAATACATGCAGCATGGCATTAAGAATGTGGAGAACTCAGCACTTGTTGACAGTAGTAAGATTTTGTTGCCACCCTTGCACATTAAGCTGGATCTCATGAAAAACTTTGTCATGGCAATGAAAAAATATTCTTAAAAGTACCAAATATCAACATTAAAATAGTCAAAGAAATTACTAAAATTACTAAATACCTTGTAAGAATTGTAAGTTAATGAAATGGTTAAAACACACTTAATATTACAAAATAGAACATCCATATGGGCAATTTAAGCATAAAATGGCAAGGTGTTCACAAATTATTTTCGTCTTTCTGTGTTGTCAAACATTTTTAATAATTGCCCATATCTATATAAAGATGGTCAAAGAACTTTATAAAACTATTGACAAACTTGTCGCAGCACAAAGAAAAGTGAAAAAAAATGGTGATAACATACTTATGAGCACTAAATTCAGAATTACTTCAATGTAACATGAAATTTTCACAAATTTGAAAAAAACTTATTTAGTATCGAAATTTCTGGGAAAACCCCCTCCTCTCCTATAGCTGCAGTGATAAAATGCATAACCAGATATTTATAGCCACAACGCTAATATCGATTATGCGGTGTCCCCTGGATGTTCAAGTACTTACAAAAAGGAATAGGCCTAGTAAGTACTAATGATCATTCATCTCAAAGTAGCATTACTATGCTACTATGCATCAAGCTACTGTGCTTTGAGAAACCACTGTTCTGATCTATATTTTAATCTATGCTGCTCTGAGTAATTCTTGTTAATTGCCTAGACCCAAAATCATTTTCTCTATGAAGGTAGTAATTTGTACCTATCCTATAGCCGCGACAGTAGTAAAATAGTTTAAATACTAACTTACTATTAAATTAACGGTAACGGCTCTCAACTCTCGGGTCTCATCCACGGTTGGGACAGGATTTTTTTTATTTTGGAGGTACAATCAAAATCCTTCCTGTACATGTCGCGGCGTCTGCTATGGCAAAGAGGCCGTTATTTCCATAGCAATCCTCTCTGCGCTTCTTCACAGGAAAACATGCAGTAACGAAAGGTAACGGCTCTATCTATATTATTCTATACTGATACTCTATAAACCGTACGTGCAGTACAGCGTCCTATTCGCATCATCATCATACGGCACGCTCTGACGACCTTAAATTTAGCAGAAGCGAACAGCTAGCAATAGGGCCTACTGTTTCTAGGAACAGTATGTTATATATAACAAAATTTCAGAAACAAATCATCACCTTGCCAAGGCAAATTTGACAAGAAATTGGAAGAGTAAACGTTATTGTCATCTGCTTGTTGGATCTTGCTTTCACATCGTACGCCATATTTATTGTAAACAATGTTCGTTAGCGAGACAAGCGCAGGGATATTTACTAAACAAAGAAAATTTGAACAATAAATTTTATGTTTAAAACGGATAATTTATCAATTATTTTTTCTTATTTCAACAACATCCACCGTGTTGTTAAAAATGTGACTTTAAATAGATACAGAGAGTAAGAAATCTCAAGGAATTATATTCTTATCGGTGCTGCTATTTTATTTTTCATAGTGGTTTCCCTTGAGAATGAGTTTATCATGGAGATAACATGGCTAGGATTAGTTCTTTCTAAGAATTTTTGTCATAGCTGAGTTCAGTTTTCACTAGAAATGAAAACTAGTCATTTTTGTTTGGGCATACTCTTAGCAATAATTCTTGCTAAATTAAAACCAAGCATTGGAAATACAGGAGGTATACAATTTGCGTGTCAAGTGATTACACACACTAACAACGTCAACACTAACAGTCAGTAACACTTTATTTTATTTTATGATCACTTACGTTTTTGATCATTTTTGACACTCCTCCTCGATTCGACTACGGTTGTTATAGCGCCTAAATAATAAATAAAGTTAGCTTCACAAGATGAAGAACATCTTATGCACTATATCTTTATCAATTGAAGTGAGAGAGTTCTAAGGAGTTATATCTAACCAATTCTGTATATATGGAAGTGAATCTTTGACACAGCAGAATAGTGAACAATTATACTGGCCTATTATTATTCAGACAGCAGCGATGTGATTTTATAGAATGTCACCACGAACACATACAAAACGTAATGAAGATATCTTGAAAGAAGTTAATTAAAAAAATAATTGTTTATCTGTCAAAAAGAGTACATTTTGAGCACATCATAGCAGGCATGTTGAAGAGCAACATGAAAAACCAAGCGAGAACATTCTTGGCAACCTAGCAGTGTGGCATGGAAGAAAGTCGGTATAAAAATAATAAACAGCAGATGGAATAGAAGGCTGTGGAAAGACATGATGTTTGTTCGTCCATCATAAATGATGATGACCATATTTTTACATCCACCTTTAAAAAAATCAGTTTGAATTATGTCCATGCCTAATAGTTTGTAGATGGCTAATCATTAGCCTAATTTTTAGCCTTATAATTAGCCTGATGAGCCCTATTCGAGCTGTAAATGTCCTTGCACAGTTTGGGCATGGAATGACCACTGTAAACGTATTTTGGTCTTTCCATGACTTTCTAGCTACTCTCCGCTGTTGAGCTGCTGCATTTCTTCTCTTTTCACAAGATGATGCGCTCTTTTTGATTGTAGAGCACCATGTAGATCTATTTTGTACAAGCTCTTCCCATGTTTCTTGGTCTATTTCAAAGGCTTTCAGTGAGGTCTTTAACGAGTCCTTGTAGCGCTTCTTTTGGCCACCTTGAGATCAATATTTGATAACCAATGCCACACGGCATGGACCATAGGAAGAAGAATCTCACAGTAAAATTTATTTAACCTTTTTTTTAAATAATTATCTACTAGGTGTCTGTTTCAAATTTTTTGTGCAACAGATAGGCCTTCAAATAAACACATGTAAAATAAAAATCATGAACTTTACCTGCCTGACAGAATCAATTAAACTAGATGACACTATACTAGATAATGTTTCAAATTTCATATATTTGGGAAGCAAGATAACAGCAGACGGTGATACCAACTCAGAAATCAAGACTCTCGCCTCCAAAGCCTTTAACAAACTTTCAATCATCTGGAGATTGAAGATCGCAAGTAAACACATCAAGCTGTGACTATTCAACGCAAGTGTTATTCCATTATTAACATATGGATGTAAAAGTTGGAAATCTACCGCAATAGTGGATAAGAAGTTAATTGTCTTCAAGAATAAATGCCTCAGAAAGATCACAAATACTAAATGGAAAGACTTCAAATCAAACGACATGCTAAGAGAGGAGACAAAACAAGAATATGTGACAAACATCATTAGAAAACATTGCTGGACATACATCGGCCACATAATTGTGGAAGAGTAATGAATGAAGGAAGAATGAAAACAGAATTTCACAACAAGTCTTCATGTGTACTCCAGATGGGAAAAGAAAACAGGGAAGACCAAAAACATCGATCAGAAGAACATTTATGAATGAATTAAAATAAACAGGCATAAATGCACACGACCTGCAATACTTGGCAACAGACCGGCGGGCATGGAGAACTATACAATCTGCCCTATGTGCCAAACTTGGCAAAAAAGGAACTGACTGTCTGTGTTTCAATGAACATTTAAATTGCACATGATTCTAAGAGTTAAAAAATGGATTGACAATGTGGGTGATTGTTACTGTTTTTGCTCTGAGTACTGCTGTATCAAGAGCTTGTCCTGTCTCTAGTAGGGTATACACTAGCCATTCTAACCCTTAATAATCCAATGCAGATTGATAGAATAGATACAATCCAATATCAAGCTATGCATAGCATCTTTGGATGCTAGAAAGAACTGCGTGTAAAACATGATGTTGCAAGAAACAAGTGACATATAAGAATCAAAAGAAGAGTTATTAACCAACACAGAACAAGAAAAAGTCAGTTAGCACATTCTGAAAGATATAAGGCCTGCTGAATATGAGATCAGAGAACCAATGGACATTTCTGGAGTGTCATAATGACCTGGTGTCTAACTAATAAATTATAAAAGTGAAAATATAAATTATGAATGTTATAAAGAAGAAATTAAATAACATCTTCTTATATGAGACTTACCATTCAAGTTGCAGCAGCTCAGTGATTAGGACACTTGCTTCCTAGCAGGATGGTCCAAGGTTTAATTTCCAGTTCAGTTCATAATATTTTTGATCACCAATGGCTCTTATGTTAAACAAACTTAAGGAAGTGAACTATTTGGAAAGGCAGCAATCACGATGTTGCCCACAACATCTCTAGGTATGCTATTGGTCAATGAAAAATACAGGCCTAGCACATGTCCCCTATTTGTCTCAATGGCATGGGAAAGAAATATTTTACTGTAAGGAGACTTAAAATAATATAAATAAAAAATGAAACCATTAACTCATCAGGGTTTTAGGGGTGTCACATTGAGACATTTGGTGCAGAAAGATCTCCACCCATCTCTATCTTCTATCATTCTGATGAGCTTAGAAGCTTCACACTCTGTCCAGACCTTGATATTATCCAGCCATGTCTTCTGCTGGCTACCCCATCTTCTTTCACCCTCCTAAGTACTTTGAAGAACATCTTTTGTCATCTTTTGACTTCCAGTAAGATGATGTGTGATAAGAGCTGTGTTTCTGTGACCATTCCATTGTAGGAGTTTCGGAGAGAAGTTGGGCATCACCATATTAAAACAAGCCCACTGAACTGTCATTTTGTGACATTAAGTACCGGGTATGAGTTTTTAGGATACTTAACAGCAAGGGGATATGCACAACAGATCTCAATTAAAACTTTATGTACAAATCTATTATTTGTATAGTGAAGTCTCGTTATAGCACATATGTACGTTTAACAAAAATTTCTATGAGCAGTGTGTTTCGTCGCTGTCGATTTGCTAGATCTGTCACAGCATTGTTACAAATGCAGGTGTGTCCAATAAGTTCCAAATTCAATCAGGAGTCCGCCAGGGGTGTGTCCTATCCCCTCTACTTTTTATAACATATATCGACCACATCTGTAAACTAACAAGTACCAACGAAGAAGATAACATAAAAGACAAATTGAACGAACTACTCTTTGCAGACGACCAAGTACTAATAGTGACATCAGAAGAACAATTGCAAGACCATATGAACAGACTCCACACAAATTGTCAAAAATTCAACATGAAGATCAATATTGAAAAGACCGAAATAATGGCAATAGCAAAGAAAGAAAGAAATATCACTATCTCCATCGATGATAAACACCTTAAACAAGTAAATGAGTTCACTTACTTAGGAAGCATTATATTGAGTGAAGGGAAAACAAGTAAAGAGATAAAAAATAGATGCAACAAAACATACCAGATCCTAGGACAGATGACACGCATTTTCAAGAACAAAAATGTAAACATAGACACTAAAGTTGCATTATACAAGACTATAATTATTCCATCACTATGCTACCAGAGCCAAACCTGGACAATGACAGCACAAGACAAAAGAAAAATAGTGACAACAGAAATGACATGTCTACGAAGAATACTCGGAGTGTCATTAAGAGATAGAATTAGGAACGATAACATCAGACAGATAACCAAAACAATACCAGTATTGGAACACATCAAAAGACAGCAGATCAAGTGGTTTTCACACGCTTCCAGACTACCAACAGATAGCATGCCACAAATGGCCATGACACATAGTCATAACGGTAATAAAGCCAGAGGCAGACCATGTAAAAGATGGATCACAGAAATCAAAGAAGCCACAGGAACAAGCTTACAAACAGCGCACAAGAAGGCCATCTCCAGAGAACTCTTCCACCCCCTGACGCTGCAAGGCAAACAAGGTACACAGCGTATAGATAGATAGATAGAACAAAAATTTCCTATTTGACAATATAAAAAAAATGTTGAGTTTATTCTTTATTGTATATAATGAAATTATGTTATTGTATAAACATGTTGTCGGTCTAGACCAATTTACTATAATGGGGTTCCACTGTACTTTCCTAGTCTATGAGAAGCTAATGTTTGGTGCTTGTGATTCTATCGGACTCTCAAAGTATGCTGCGCAAGATAGAAAAGTGTATGATCAGAACTGAATGGGTCACTCTTCTCAACAATGAGCAGAGCATTACATGGATTTACTGTAATGAGCTTATACACTTTTAGATGGCTGACGGAACAGCAAGCAGAGCATATATGGGAATGCCTGGAGTGCTGTGACACTTTTTTCTAATCAAGAATCAAGCTAATGTTTCGTATAATTTAATATTTCAGGATTCCTGAAACCAGAAATCACTGTCAAATACATCGCTGTTTCACTTATTTTTCTCAATACTGGCCTTTCACTTCCCTCTGAGGTAAAAAAAATTTTATAAATTCATTTTTGTGAAAATTTGTTTCATAATGTTGCGCTCTGCATGTGAAATGTCTGCGAGTCTTACCAGTGGCCTACCAGACAAACCATGTTACATTATACTTCTAGTAGATAATATGGCTATATAGCGAGTCTTTTCTTTCAATGAAAATCCCTACAACATTCATCGTTATATGTTTCATGTTGCATGTTCTCTTGTTCCCTACTCATGGGTTAAATAAATGTCTTTTCTCAATTTCTTACTTTTGTCATATCATACTCTCAATGGTTGATGAAGTGATTCAGGATAGCAGACACTGTATCTTTGTGTTTTGTTCCAGAATTCTAGGTGGCATTGAGTGCCAGATTCTTGATATTATCACTGCAGGTGAGTTTACAAATCTGACAGAAGAATGATGAATAGTTGTTTCATAAGTATATGCTTTACTCCTGGCAGAACATGATTTTCCTGGGTTATTGCTGCACTGCTGCTGCACTGCAATATCTCCCTTTGGGAATCTAATGTGCATCCATAAACACTCCTAATAGTACAATGCCTTTGAGACATTGTACCTTGCAAGCTCTGGTGTCACCACACTTGCCACATCACAACTGAGGAGGACTTGTGCTTTTGTCAGAAAGACTATCAAGAGCTACCTGCACACAGCTAAAGGGATTATTTTATCATCATCTTTCTAGATAGCTTTTTGTTTGTCCACAGCTAATGGGTACTTGATTCAATCTTATTACACATGATGTGAAACTAGAAAACAGGGTGATGAAGTTTTGCTAATCACTGGATACACACAATAACACATAAGAATCGACCTTTTGACCAAAAGGCCTTTATCAAGAATATATTCACAACATAACAGATGAGTAAGAATGGCACTGTAAACGTTCAAATAACAGAGCTAAATATGGATACCTGTTTTGTTGCAGTTGCTACCTATTATTGATTAATCATTATATTAATGTTGCACGAATATTTATGTGAAAATATTGGGCATATTCTGTCAGAACCATCTCTAAATCACAAACTTCTGGTATGGTGTCGACAAGATGACATGAATGCTATTGCTAGAGATTGGACATATGTTGTGCATGTAATTAGTTTTATCACTATAATTACTTTAGATAGACAATGGTGGGGGGGGGGGGAGAGAAATGATGGAATATTGAAAACAACGTGAAGGAAAACCGTGGGACAGTAATTGAAAGGGATTAGTTACAGCTGGAGTCCAATTCAGGAAATAGTACAATGAGTAATTTCATACTGTTTGCCAACATAAAGTGCTAGGAGTGTAATAGGATGTATGGTGATGATTTATGTTGCATGTACAATGTATGCTTACCGGTATGTTGTTTGTATGATTTATGTTGTATGTATCATTTGTGTTCTATGTGTGATTTATATTGCCTGTACAATGTATGATTTATGTTGCATGTATGATGTATGACTTATCAGTATATTGTATGTATAATTTGTATGTATGATTTGTGTTTTATTTATGATTTATGTTGTATGTACCATGTGATTTATGTTGCATGTACAATATGTGATTTATGCTGCATGTACGATGTATGACATGTTATATGTATGATTTATGTTGTATCTTTGATTTATGTTGCATGTACATTGTATGATTCATGTTGCATGTACGATGTATGACTTATATTACATGTATGATTTATGTTGCATGTACGATGTATGATTTATGGTGCATGTACGATGTATGATCTATGTTGCAGGTGCAATGAATGAATTATGTTGCATGTATGATTTATGTTGCATGTACGATGTGTTTCATGTACAATGTATTATTTATGTTGCATCTACAATGTATGATTCTTGATTAGAAACTGGCTTCACAGCACGTGGGACATTCCCATAAATGCTCCTCCCTCCGCTCCAGCAGCCATCCCAGTGTATGTAGACTCACGAGTTCTGGTCAGGTGTTGATTGTGTGATCTTCGGGACTTTCCAAAAATTTACTTTTCTATAAAACCATGAATAAATAAATGAATGATTTATGGTGCATTTACGATGTATGACTTATGTTGCTCATATGTATGATTTATTCTTCTAAACACTAATAGTCAGTTTTTACTTCATTCTGTTTCAGGAGCTGACTGTAGCAATTCTGAGATGGGACATACATCTTTTTATTCAAGGTTTTACATTTGTAGTCTTCCCCAGCATCATGTATGGTTTAGTTTTCCTACTGCAGCATACGTTTTTTCATCCAGCATTACTTGAAGGGTAAGCTGAATTTGGTAGAATATTCTAGAAGTAGTAGCCGTGACTCTCAATCCATGCTTTGCCTATTATATCTTTCACCAGGTGAGTGATGGTTGAAAGTATCCACGCTTGTGGTTAAGCGTAGGGATGGGAGCCTCAGTGGTCATTCAAAGGCGAAATGTGTTGCCTTAAGTCTATGTCTGTTCAAGGCTATCTTCATGTTTTCTATCCACCATTTTCTTGGTCTACCTTTAGCTTTATGGATACTCTTTTGTTATATCCTCTTATTGGTATTTGGTTTGGGTTCATTCTCATCATCATCATCAATTGCCTTTATTGCCAGTGTGTTACTGGGGCCCGAAAGGGGAGCAAAGAATAGCAACACTGTTTACCTTCCATGCATGTCGTAAAAGGCGACTAAGGAGGTTATGGGATGGAGTTGGCTGTCCCATCCCATATAGGGTTAGTGACCCAAAGCCATGCTGAAGTTGAATGTGTCAGGCCGATATCGCAGCAATGCTGTAAACCATGAAACAATGCATTCCGTTCTCAAGACTATATCCTGCTAATCTGCAGGAGTTTGAGAAAGAACGCAGAAGAAGAAGAAGAATTTCCTTTAGCACTGAAGTTAACGCATAGGGTAGAGGTCAGATCTCTCCAATTCTGTCTGTTCAAAGCTATTCTGTGTAGTTCTTGAATAGTATGTATATTGGTTGTTTTACTTTCTTTAAGTATTGTTATTCTGGGTGTTGTTTTTTTTTAGGTCTGCCCCTGGATAGGTGACTAAATAAGTTGGTTTTTTTAGGTCTGCCCCTGGCTAGGTGACTAAATAAGTTTTTTTTTACTTGCTGTCATTTTGATATATTCAATACATGATATTATACCAACTGTTTTCATAATTTTGTAAAAGTCTGTGCTTTGAAAGATCTAAAGTAGGATGTCATTATGAGTGGATGATATCTTCATGCTGGTGTTGGCAGCAGTGAGAGAAAGAATAAACTTCTATACACCTATGGGGGCGGGGGAAGAGGTTGATATCGATAAGTGAAATGTGCCAATAATGTTTTTTCTTCTTTGTGACGTAGTTATTTGCAGAACCTATTCATCACTGCCAATATGTAAGCCTCCTGGTTCTATGCAAGCCATTTTCCAGTGTCATATTCACAAGATCTTCGATATGTTATATCCATTGTAGTCTTGGTCTGCCTTTTGTTCTCTTTCCTGGAATCTTTCCCTCCTTGGTTAATCTTTCTATCCCATTGTCTTTTTATTTGGTGAAAATTCGTTATTTTTAAATTTCTTCTTCAATAAGTTTTTGATTGTTTCTTTTATACCATCTATGCTCAGTTTTGCTGTGACACTTCAAATGATGATACACCTATCTATACTTGACAATTAGGAGTGGGGAAGAATTATGTCTTAACGATCAACCATATAGAACACAACAAAATCCTTTCTGAATGAAGTTACCCGTCTTTAGCCAGGGTCCAAAAGGGAAACAGAATACCGGTAATACAGTAGAATCCTTCTATAGACCATTTTTCATAACAAATTTCCCTATATAACAAAACTTGTTAAAATCCCCAATTATATTTATTCTTTACTGTTTGTACTGTATATAGCGAATTTCTGTTATTATATAAATATTTTGTTGCCGCAAATGAAGTTGTTATGATGGGATTTGACTATAACTTTCTGAGTTGGAGAAAAATGCCATATTGCTGCTGGAGCTAGTGTCTATCTGTCTGTTTATCTATCTGTCTGTCTGTCCATCCATCTGCCTGTCTCTCTGCATATACACTTTGGCCCTTGTTTGTTTTTCGGCGTCAGGGGTAGAAGAGTTCTCTGGGAATTACTTTCTTGTGTATTGTTTGTAAGTTTGTTCCCGTGGCATCTTCTATTTCTGTGATCCATCTTTTACATGGTCTGCCTCTGGCTTTATAGCTATGATGTCTATGTGTCATGGCGATCTGTGGTATGATGTCTGTTGGTAGTATGGAAGTGTGTGAAAACACTTCATCTGTTGTCTCTTGATGTGTCCTAGTACTTGTATTGTTTTGGTTATCTGTCTGATGTTATCGTTTCTAATTCTATCTCTTAATGATACTCTGGGTATTCCTTGTAGATAAGTTATTTCTGCCATCATAATTTTCTTTTGTCTTGTGCTGTCATTGTCGCAGTTTGGCACTGGGAGCACAGTGACTGGATAATAATAGTTTTGTATAATGCAACTTTAATGTATGTGTTTACATTTTTGTTCTTAAAAATATGTGTCATCTCTCCTAGGATCTGGTATGTTTTGTTGTATCTATTTTGTATCTGTTTATTGTTTTTCCCGTCACTCTATATAATGCTTCTTAAGTAATTGAACTCCTTTTTACCTGTTTATGGTGTTGATTATCAATGGAGATAGGGATATTTCTTTCTTTCTTTGAATGAAGCAATGCGAATCATACTGTATGAGAGATACGTTGGCAAGGGCTATGCGATACTTACTTGATTACCCAACTGCAGAGCAAAGAATACAACTGTGCAGAGTGTGGGACTACCTACAAATCACTGCTGATAAAGAGCACTCTCAACACCCAGAAATTCTCAGTGAAAGGTAGTCGACTGAAGAGAGGAAAGTCATGGATGGGGCATGGAGAGGACATTATACAAAGTGTGTGCATGTTGGAGGATGTGCTACCTGGTATGGAATGGAGTTGGGTGCCCTTCAAGTGTCCAACAGCCTTCAGAGTAATAATAACACTCAATAGAGAATACAAGGAATGGTGTCTGACAGTCGTGGAGTCGAAGGTGCAAGCTCTGATCTATGAGAATTCCAGGGAAGGTGATATTATATATACAGATGAGTCAGTTGTGAGACACATCCGGAGTGCCTAGGCCTTCACGACTCAAAGGTGAGGGAAGACCATCAGAGAGGAATGTGGTGCTTTCACTCAGATGACAAGCAGCATGACAATGGAGATTTTGGCAGTAACTAAAGCTTTTCAATGATTTTGCTTGCAGACTGCGACAAAAATCTTTATACTCAGTGACTCAATGAGCATGATTGTGAAAGTGCAAAATAGGTGCATTTGGAAACAGTGGCTGGATTTTGTGCAGTGACGATGATCCAATGACTAACTAAATTTCTTTCTTTGCTATTGCCATTATTTCGATCTTTTCAATATTAATCTTCAAGTTGAATTTTTGTCATGATGTGTGGATTTTGTTCATATGTTATTGCAATAACTGTCTATCTATCTATATATATATCTATATATATATCTATATATATATACATATACATACACATACATACATGATTTACAATAAGTGATTGTATATATGTGTGCATATACTGATTATATTTAATTTTTCCATTGTCTGTATTCACAGTATGACCATACTCAGTACGATGCCACCTCCTGTCTCATCTGCAATTATTCTGACAAAATTGGTTGGAGGAAATGAAGTAAGTTTCTTTATTATGTTTAGGCTACATCCTCCTCAAGAAGACTTAAGAGCTGCTAATCAGTGGAACGGCAGAAACTTGTTTGGTTTGGACATGTAATGAAACACGACTCATTTCTTAAAAGTATTTTGCAAGGCATGGTCGAGGATGGAAGAGAAAAGACAAAGAAAATCCAGGATTTATCAAGAATTGGTTTGGGCATGATTTTTCTACACGCATCCAAATGGCTGAAGTCAGAGGTGTTTGGAGGCTTTTTTTGTGCTGATGTTTCCAGTGTATCTATCATTTATATTCCATAGAGCCTACATATTCCCAGTTGCAATAATTAGTTGTAAACCTTGGACATTCACTAAGAAGGGGAGAAACAAAATTGCAGCATTTGAAACAAAATGTTCCAGAAGAATCCTCAGAATACCATGGACCAAAAAGATCACTCCATTCCAATAAGGACATTCATCACAATAAGGACATTCTGGAGAAATTGAAAATTGTAAAAAACTGACTAAACAACGTTCTCTCTATAAATTTGCAATATTTTTGTCATGTAAATTGACACAACAGCCTAGAAAATACCATAATGTAGGGGATGATACCAGGGCAACAAATAAGAGGCAGCCGACAAAGAATATAAATGCAAAATATCAAAAGCAGCTGAACATGACACTCACAGCAGCTGGAAGATTGGCTCAAGATTGACAGGAGTTTCAAAAGACTGTGATGAGGTGTACATTCAATCCTAACTTGTGGTCTTATTATTACTATATTAGACTTCATGATTCTAAAGATTATCAACAAAGTAATAATGATAAAAATAATGGGGGCATCTCCTGTACAGGACATTGTTTTTCAATTCCAAAGCTAAGTGAACCAACTAGATCTACAATGGATTTTGAACCCTCAACCATGTTTGCACCCATTAAGATTATTGGTTTTGTCATTAGACTGAGGACTCATTGGAGTCCTCAGCACAAAAAGACAGCCAAATATCACTTTCCTCAATCATACAGAAGAGTGTGGACAAATGATGCCCTTAATAAGCCAATATTTTCTACACAGCTTCATCTCCTTCCACCCTCAACTGTTCCCTTTAGGATAACCTTTAAAAGTTAATGGTATCTCATTACATGTTTAAACCATACAAGCTTACACTGTTTAACCACTGTCAACAAGTACTTCATGTCTATCTGCAATCTCAGTTATTTTGCCTATGACAAATACATTCAATTTATGTTTTTTAATGCCAATGTGTAACACCCGCCATTAGCACCTGTACTGAAATGCTGTAGTCCTTCATTCTGTATCTGAAGTGAATGTCCAGCAATCACATCTATAAATTTATAAATTAATTTATTTTTGCATGTTCAAGTGTTTCGGTTGGTTGGTTGGTTGGTTGGTTGGTTGCTGATCCAGCGGTCCATGGGCTCATGCCCTTTGACCCAATGCCATTGTGTGATATATGCATGTGTTTGTGAGTTGTTGTTTTGTTCCATATAATGTGTTCCATTTATCTGGCCCTGGAGGGAGAAGCATTTTCCTGATGTCATCCAGCGCAGGACATTCAAAAAGGTGGTGGTCAACAGTTTCATATGGATGAGTGCACAGCCGGCACCCTGGAGTGTGTTGTGGTTGTATTCTGTTCAGGTGATTGTTAAGCTGTACATGTTGTGTGCGCAGTCGGAATATGATACTCTGGTCTTTTCTTTCCAGGAGGTTGATATTGTCTTTAGGATTTGGGCTGGTCATATATTTATAGATTTCCCTCCCAGTGTGTCCCATGGCCCATCTGTTCATCCAATTTTCTTTGTTCACAGATTTCAGAATCATTTTAACTGTGTGCATTGCTGTTTCTGTATAAGGTTGTTCTTGTTGTGCTCCCCTCTTTGCTAGTCTGTCTGCTTTATCATTACCAGGTGTGTTTGAGTGGCCAGGAATCCACTGCATAACAATGTTGACATCATAAGATGTGAGCAGCTGGTTTGCATGGTGGTATATTTCAGCTAGCTCGGGTTTAGAATGTCCATCACATTCCAATGCTTGGAGCGCAGACATAGAGTCTGTAAAAATAACAATGTTTTGGACTTTTGATGGGAAGGCATCAAATATGGTCTTCAGGTGGTACAAGGCAATTTCTAGTGCTGTTATTTCAGCTTCATAGTTAGAACATATCTCCCCACAGGCATCAAACAACTCATCAGATGTTTTGTCTGGATATTCTATATAGACACCATAACCTGCTTTGATGATGGCTTTGAAGGCAGACCCATCAGTATAGACATGAATCCATTGTTCTGGGTAGGTTTCTATTGTTTTCTGTGTTGCTTTCATAAGACTTACTGGGTCAGAACGTTTCGTTGCATTATCTCTTAACTGTGTTTTGATTTCTGGCAATTTAAAGCCTGTGTGTGGTGGTAAACATTTTTCTACTCTTTGCAGTCTTTGTCTCTTGTCTGGAAGGTGGTAACTGTCTTTTATTTCATTGACATGGCTCAGGACTGACTTTTGTTTTATTCTGTGGTTTGGTTCCCAGTTTTCTACAAGTTGTTTATTTGGGTGGTCTTTGTTCATTCTTTTGCTTCTTTCATAAGTCTCCATTGCAGCCATATCTCTCCGCATCTCAAGGGGTTCTATATTCGTATGTATTTCACATGCAGCCGTCGGTGTAGATCTCATTGCTCCACTAATAAGACGTAGGGAATTTGTTGTAGAATAAATCAGTCACTAAAGCTGCAATGACCTTTTACTTTACATGTGTCATTTGTGTTCATATCTGTCCCTCAAAAGTGTTTGAAAAGTTTCTTCACCTTTGCATAATGCAGACCTCTAAGCATTTCAGTTCCATTTTCTCATCTATTGTAGTCAATAGCAAAGTCTTTCATTGATGTCATGCATATATCTTTATATCTCAGGACTGATCTGCCTCTAAATTTTTTCCATTCTGAAAATTTGCCAAGCAATATTTACTATGGGATTCGATTGTTGTTAATTATTTTCACATGGCCCAGCCATCTTAGTCATCTAATGCTGAGTATTCCTATTATTGATGGTAATTTTTAATTAAAAAAAATATGTGGAAGCTATGAATATTAAGCAATACATATACTTGAAGTTTTTGAAATTACTGAAATTAAACGAAGGTTGGCTTCTAAATGCCATCATAAGACGGAAGCTACAGTATTTTGGACACTTAAAGTGACATGGTGGTATCGAAAGGCTGATTCTAGAGGGCAGAGAAAGGAATTATACTTTCTTCTGGAAGGGCAGAGAAAATTATGATACACATTAAAAGCACTTTTATTTCATTGTTTCATGGTCCATAATTTATATCAATAAATGCAGGATTCATTTTATGCAACACATATAAAAGAAGTATTCATTTTACATAACATATGTAAACTTTATATGCAAACTTCATTGCATTTTTTAATTGTATGTTGTTTTCTTGACAGGCAGCATCTGTGTTCAACTCAGTTTTTGGGAGTTTGCTGGTGAGTAATTCAATATTGTTAAACACTTGCTTTTACTTGACATTTGTTTAATGACAGTTTCTTTTTTATTATAGTCCATGCAGTGTGGTGTTATCATGTCTGTCCACAACCTTCTGTCTTTTGTACTGTCAATAACTTTTGATACCATTATTCTCAGTGCCACATTGCCATAGTGTCTTAACATCTTCTCTCAGTTTTCCCTTACCCCTACTGATTTTTGGTTTTGTTTTCATCATATGTCCAACAAATGTTTATTTTCTTCTTCTGATGAAATTATATTCTGTTGATTGTCCATGATTCATGTCCATACATCAAATTTGGTTATATATAAGTTCTAGGAACTCTCTTTCCCACCTCAATTGACAAAGATATATTACATATTATGTTCTTCATCTTGTGAAATGTTGCTTTTGCTGGGTAATTCTACATTTGACTTCTTTAACCTTAAGTGCGCTAGGCTCGTAAATTTACGAGTGGTTTAGTTTTTTGGCTGGCATCTGCTTTTGCATAATTGCGAGTCATGATGTGTCTCTTTTAAACACATTTTTAATCATACACAGGTAAACTTCCTGTAATCAGTACTGCATGTAATCTCTGGTGGAAAAACAACACTTCCACCCTGTCAAAACTGCGTTCAAGTAGGATGGTGGAAAAAAATATTTCAGAATTGAGAAACATCTGATTCAGAATCCATAGGCAGATTACATGGTCATCAATATGTATACTTGACATAAAATCAGTATGGATTGTGATTTAAATAATACAGAATTCTTGGGAATGATGTTATTACCAAGTAGATATTGTAACTGCCCATGTGTTGTCGGGGCCCGAAAGGGGAGCAAAGAATAGCAACACTGTTTACCTTCCACGCATGTCGTAAAAGGCGACTAAGGAGGTTATGGGATGGAGTTGGCTGTACCATCCCATATAGGGTCAGTGACCCAAAGCCATGCTGAAGTTGGATGTGTCAGGCCGAAAGGCGTGGATAGCGCAGCAATGCTGTAAACCATGACAACGCCTTCCGTTCTCTGGACTATATCCTGCTAATCTGCAGGAGTTTGATAACAAACACAGAAGAAGATATAGTAACAAGTTGATTTTGTCATGAAATGACATTGAACACGCATGGAACAATGTTTTGACATTTATCAACATTAGGTCTATGATTCTAGAACCATTTTTGGACAAGGTAAGAATTTACATGTTTTATCTATTCATTCCTTTCATATGACACAAAAAAACAACAAATTAGACACTTATTGGCAATATGCAATTCCTTATTTGAATGTGCAAACGTTATTTTAAAATCTCTAATAACAAAAAGTTATTGCATTTTCAAAACACTGACTTAAAATTATGCAAATTTTCAAAAAAAGAACCCAATGGCAGGGGAAAGATTGTGTAATTTTAACTCAGTGTGCTAAAGGTTAATACATCTTCCATCTGATGTTATCTAAGTGCCCACTGACCTCTGAAAAAATGTGAACATTTTACTTTCTTCAGATTGGTCCTATGTACTTTGCTGTTGCATTCAGGAGAGCTTGTTTTCTCTGTTTTCATCTATCTATCAACCTATTGTCTTTTCTCTGTTTTTTTCTATGAGGTGTCACATAATTGAATGAGGATCAGTTTTCAGGCTATAGCACATTTGGTAACTTGATGTGCAGTAATATTGTGATGTCTCAGAACTTTAGTAACTCCTTCAATCTAGCTTCTTCTTGGTCTTCCTCTGTCTCTTGTTGTTTCCATTTTCATGCTGTGTGTTCTTGCTGCTGGCCAATATGGATTCTTTCTCATTAAGTGTCCAAACCATTTTATTCTGTTATGTTTTATATATTTGACCACAGACAGTGTTCCAGCAATTCTTATAATCTCTTTATTTTGCACATGATCTCTTCTTATTCTGTTTGCTTTGTTTTTTAGACATCTCATTTCACATGTAGCAAGCTTTCTCTCTTGTTCGTTTGTTAGTATCCATTCTGACATTGATAACACAATGTTGATATGAAGATTTCATTTATGATTTGCCTTTTGGTTTCCATCAGGATAGATTTGTGTTTTAAGATTTGTGCAAGTTCATAATTTACGTATTTGGTTTTTTGAATTCTTGTCTCAATCTCTCTGTCTATTTTTTGTTGTCTGTAAAAATGCTCCTGAGATGTTTAAATTTGTGCACTTGTTTCAGTAGTTGATATTTGATCTTTATGTAGAATGTATTGGGTTCTCTACCTATAGACATTACTTTTGTTTTCTTTATATCGATCTTTATGTTGTGATGAGACAGCTCTTGTTAAGTAGGTCTGTGTAATCTTGCAGCTTTTCACTTGTATTTATAATTACTTTAAATAAGATTAGTTAGTTAGTTATTTAGTCGTTGGATCATTGTCACTGCACTCCAGACAAGTCCATAGGTGCTCAGATTTCTCCTTGAGTGTAGCCGCCATTACACGTTGACTGATGGTCCCAGTATGCAGTTGATTGACCATCATACTTTCTTGTACACGAAAATGCTCCATTCTCACGACATCACATTTCAAACCAAATTCCTTTATTCTAGTCATGGAACAAGAGTCATAAGTCACTTTAAATAAGAGAAAGTTCTAAACACTGGGAAATGAAGTTGTATAACCACTACAAGCACATACAAAAAACAAAAAAATTGATGATTCTACCTATAGTTCTCTATCAGGAACACAACAAAGCATACAACAAGTAGATGGCGGCACTGCCTACAATATCACAATACTTCACATTTCATGTAGCCTACTGACTACTTTGTTGTTCCATTCTATGTTTGTTTATCCCTATCTTGTTGAAGACCTATTTGGTTGAAATATCAATTCTGTGCATTTATTCCATGTAAAACATATTCGACCCATTTAATAGTTTTTTTTCCCATACATTTATATACCATAAGGTGCACAGTTTTACTGGAGTCTTTGTTAATTAAATAATAAGCGTAATGCATCAAATCATGAGGATGCACACTCGTGCCTGAAACATCCATTTGGTACAAGCTGGCAAATGAATTTAGCAGAGCAATTTTGCTTTCGTAACCTTCTGATTTTTAATTAAAAAAACACTGTCAATGCTGCATTTTTCCCATCTGGGAGTTGTAGGAAGTTTTTGAGTGGCTTGTGTGATAAAGGCCAAATGCCTTTTCTGTCACCACATCATGTTCAGGGTAGGTTTTTAATTTACACTTCAACAAAAACAAACCTAGTTCTTACCAGGGATCGAATCTCATGGGTGTGAGACCAAAGCTCTAACCCCTCGGCCATGCACTACTAAAAAAAATATTAAAGAAGTTTATTTAAGATCTATTCTCTGCAGGGAGTTGTATATTAATTAGCAATAGACAACTTGGCCATTTTCATATATTAATTTAATATTTCTATTTACAGGGTATATTTATCACCCCGATGCTTATCTTGTTGCTTGTAAGTATAATTACAGATTACTAGTTTGTATTATGGTAAAACAAAAGCATGTCCTTTTTTTGACCTGAAATATTTAATGATATACATAAACTGTATACGGTAATGTGACATTTAATGATATACATAAACTGTATACGGTAATGTGACATTTAATAATGTACAGATACTGTACACAGTAATGAGACATTTAATCTATTGTCTGTTGTCTGTCCCCAGGTGAATGTTGGTTGATCATATTCACACTTGCCGTTAAGCGAAAGAGTGGGAGCTTAACCATTACAGCACTCTCTGGGACTATAATCGAAATATTTTCCTTAGCTGTCCATGACTATAGAGGCCATACCTTTTCTGATGGTTGGGGTGACCAGAGATGATAACGGTGGGGTGAACAATGAACTGATTGTGTCCCATTGAAAGAAATAAGATGAACAATGAAGACTTAGACACATAGAAAAAAGGAATTGTTGTTTATCAAGGGTAGATAATTCAAAGTCACATGGCACACAAATGATCAAATTTGGTGACAGTATGTGAGCGTAACCAAGCATGGGTGGTAGACACAGTTGGATTAAGATAGGAAGAGAATGGAAGCATGCATGTAACACTGATGATCAGTTGATGGTTGTTCTGCAAAGAGTCTCTCATATATGAAAGTAGGACTGGGTTTTTCTTTCAGAGAGTAAATTAGAAAACTCACTCTGTACATGATGTGATAACAGCAAGAGCATGTGGCCTGCATCATACAGCTACAAAATCCCTCCCTGCAACTCCCTAACGGGAATAATGCAGTATTTTTTGACAGAAAGAGAGAAGAGTTTTCAAATGTGACCTTGTATTATTTTATTTCTCTTCAGCTCAGCTCCTCAGAAGTCGACGTATCTTCTGAAATAATTTTTCAACAGTTATTCATGACTGTTGTTATTCCACTGGCCATTGGCCAGATTATTCGCAACAGCTGGTACAGATGGTTACAGCGTACAAAAATACAGTATAGCACAGCTGGCCAGTAAGAAATGTCTGTAGTGTTCAAATATACATAAATGTATTGTATGATTATGAGTTTTGATATATTTCCATATAAAGTGATTTGAATAGATAGTTTATCAGTGCAGGTTACCATCAGCACACACAAGTCCAGGTACAGGACAAGTCCACAGATGCCCCAATCCCTGTTTCAATAAATCCATGATTGTAGTGGCTGACAGTTCGAGTTCGATGTTGATTTATCAGTCTCTTAGTATATCTATTATGTAAAAGATGTACTGTTCCAATCTTTACACCAATCGCATGCAGTCTTGAGAGTGATTATGATTCATACTTTTGAAAATCTTCTGAGGGGACAAGTTAGTTTGTTAGTTAGTTATTCCTCTAGGGCCAAAGACGGCACATGGGGCGGATGTTATAGATTTCCATGTCTCGCGTTTCATTGCAATTTGTTTTAGGTCTTCATTGTTTCTGCTACTGATGGTGAAGCGTTCTCTTGTAATATTTCTACATAAGGTTTCTCTTGGTCTTCCACGTTTTCTGTTGCCACTTGGTGATCACATCAAAGCTTGACAGAGAATCTTTTGGTATCCATTCGCATCGTGTGTCGGATGTAATTTCTGCGACGCCTTCTAATATAGGTGGATACATATTCTTGTTTTACTTCTTGCCTGACAACTGTGTTTGATTTAAAGTCTTACCAATGGATGTTCAGTAGACGTCTAAGACAGGGTCCACTAAATATTTGTTAAATACATCACATTGATGTAGCCATTGACACTGTGACCATACTTGCCAGTGTATTGGCTTGCTTATTACTCTCAGCACCCATCTGTCATGGCACGAATATAACAGTAATTTTCTCGTCATAGATTGTATAAATGACTTCACCCAATGATGGGAGACCACTCCCACTTCAACTTCCTTTGCATATTCGTTGAGTCAATAAGTGTGCATGCATGAGAATAATTATGTGACATCAACTATGACAGTGCCTCCATCGCAGCCCTTATCCCCAAGAGATGGACACGGAGGGAACTTGTCTAACTTTATGTAGTCTTATATATTGAAGTAAGACTTGCTGTGCTGTTTCTAATATGTTTTAATTGGCATGAGGGCCATTGTATCACTGTGCAAACCAGCTGCTTACATGTCATGAAGTTAATATTGTTATGTAGTGCATTTCTGGCCATTCAAAAACATCTGGAAATGACAAAGTAGACAGACTCGCAAAAGAAAGAGACAAGACAAGAATAGCCATACTTACTAATGATCATGCACAGTTAAGAAGATATTAAAAATCTGTGATAAAAGGGACATGGATGAACAGATGGACCACGGGAAACACTGGGAGAGAATTATTCACATATATGATCAGCCCAAATCCAATTTCTAGGAAGGAAAGACCATCTGTCGTCATTGCATCCAGCATGTACAACTTAGCAACCAACTAAACAGTTGAATATAACCACAACACCCTCCAGGGTGCCGGCTTATACTCTTCCTTACAAAACTGTCAACCACCATTTTTTAAATGTTCAGTACTGGGTGATATTAGGATCACTCCAAGACCAGATAAATAGAACCCTCTGTGTGAAAAAAATGGCTTACAAACACATGCATATATCACATAATGGCATTTGGTCAATGGACATGAGGCAATGGATCATCAATCAACCTCCATGAGATCTGAATTGGTTGTTATGACCATTTTATCTCAAAGAAGCTATATGTTTTAGATCTTATACTCGATAGTTATCCAGAGAATGTGTGGATAGCAGGTTTTTGTTAGTGGAAGCAGACACAATCTACCACACATACAATCTATATTAATCCTAGGTGTAATCCTACTAGTCCTTCTGTGCTTCAGATGAGTGTGTAATCAAGTCCTTCCATTCCTTGATGTTCCATAATTTTTTGTTCCTCACTACTTATTCCACCATCTACTGTTTCCTGCAAGATTTTTTTAGATAGGGAGTCATGTTGGACTGACTTCTGTATGTTTTAGATATGGAGTGTGTAAGATGACATTCTGACTCTTGTATGTTTTAGATATAGAAGGTGGTACTGCTAGTAGAACCAAATGGAAAATAATACTCACGTGGAAGACAGGTAATGAAGTTCTACTGAATGACGACTAAAACACTACACACTATCACTAATGGATGTAAATATGGTACATATAACAAAACAAAACACAGAATATAATCTACAAATGACTTTGTCCTGTGTATTGTCATTTGTAGATTATATTCTGTGTTTTGTTTTGTTATATGTACCATATTTACATCCATTAGTGATAGTGTGTAGTGTTTTAGTCGTCATTCAGTAGGACTTCATTACCTGTCTTCCACGTGAGTATTATGTTTTAGATATGGAGTCTGTAAGATAACATTCTCACTATCGTATGTTTTAGATATGGAGTCTGTAAGATAACATTCTGACTCTTGTATGTTTTAGATATGAAGTCTGTAAGATAACATTCTGACTCTTGTATGTTTTAGATATGAAGTCTGTAAGATAACATTCTGACTCTTGTATGTTTTAGATATGAAGTCTGTAAGATAACATTCTGACTCTTGTATGTTTTAGATATGAAGTCTGTAAGATAACATTCTGACTCTTGTATGTTTTAGATATGAAGTCTGTAAGATAACATTCTGACTCTTGTATGTTTTAGATATGAAGTCTGTAAGATAACATTCTGACTCTTGTATGTTTTAGATATGAAGTCTGTAAGATAACATTCTGACTCTTGTATGTTTTAGATATGAAGTCTGTAAGATAACATTCTGACTCTTGTATGTTTTAGATATGAAGTCTGTAAGATAACATTCTGACTCTTGTATGTTTTAGATATGAAGTCTGTAAGATAACATTCTGACTCTTGTATGTTTTAGATATGGAGTCTGTAAGATGACATTCTGATTCATCTTCTTCAGAATTTTTGCAGATCAGCAGGATATTATTCATAGAACAGAATGTAATGTGTCATGATTATAGCTTAGCTGAGATATCTGCACCTTGTGACCTGAACCTAATTCTCATTTTTAGATTGTTTACAATCTGTTTAGATTTCAATATTTTGCTCATGTCATTGTTCATAAATTTGTTTATATCAAACTTTAAATCTCTTCAATAAACAATATAAAAGATTTAATTTTTGCTAGGAAGTTGGTCTATCAGGAAATTATTTGTCAGGCAGTTTTTTTGTCAAGAAATGTCTGTCAGGAAGTTTGTCTGTCAGAAAGGAAGGTGTCAGAATTATGACCCTGACCAACTCTTTATAAGGAGAAATGATCAGGTGATATCACAGATACTGCTGCAGCAGGCATGAAGGAAACTACTGTTGAAAATTCTTTAGAATATTATTTCACAACTTTCAGCTGCAATTGGAAAAAGGATGATAAAGATAGTGATACTGCATTATACAAATTTTGATTATTGTAAAGTTGTTAATGAACTATATGGGGAGCAAGTCATCACAGGATGGTGATATGAACAAAGAGATAATAACCTGCATAGCTCTGGTGGCAGGTGTATTTAACAAGCATTCAAATATATGGCACTCACAAGAATTTAACACACTTAAAAAACTTATATTATAAAAAGTGTTCATACTAACTGTATGGATATACAGAAACAAAAGCTGGAAATCAAGATAAGCAATAAATACTACATTGATCACCTTTGAAAACAATTCTACTCAAGGACATTGAGGAGAATATGCTAGCTAAAATAACAGACGATTATAATACGAGTCTGAAAACAGGAGTAGTACCAGAGGAGTGGCTACATAGCTATCTTATACCCGTGCCAAAACCAGGCAAAGATTCTATGGACATAAAAGGTTATCGCATCATCACACTGCAGAATGTATACGGTAAGATTGTGGAACGAATTGTGGCTAGACGCATAACCAGGGAACTAGAGATAAAAGGCGTTCTCCCAAATAACCTAGGGGCATACAGACCTAGACGAGACACAGTCACAAATGCAGCAGTTCTTGCATATGAAGTTTATGAAGGTTTTCAGAACAAAGAAGAATCTGCAGTTGCAGCGATAGACCTGGAAGATGCATACAATAGAGTTAGCTACACCCATCTCATCGACATGCTAAGGGAACAAGATATCCACCCCTGGATCATACGCTGGATAGCAAATGTGCTAATCTGTAGAAAAGTCGCTCTGAGGTGTGGATCCGGGACATCTGAGATCAGAACAATAGCACCTGGTCTGCCACAAGGATCTCCTCTGTCCCCGGTACTGTTTAATGTGTATACATTGAGAATTGCTCAATTGCAAACTCCCAGCAATTGTAGAGTTCTAACATACGCTGACGATATCCTACTATACAACATGGGCAGGAACAGAAGAGATATCGCTGACAGTGTACAAAATGGACTAGATCAATTGTCGATATGGTGCAGAGCATACAACGCTGTGATCAATCCCTCGAAAGCAAAGGTCGTCTGGTACTCCTTAAATAATAATCTGGTTAATGACACACTGCCAGCTGTTAGTTGCATGGGCTCATTCATTGAAAGAGAACAGGACCTTAAATATCTTGGGATAATCTTTGATAGAAGTCTCTCATTCAACATGCACGTCACAAATATGATTCAGAAGGCTAGAAGAGGGATCAGTGTTTTCAAGGTTATGGCGACCTTCGACATGCAGCAATGGGTACTTTTTCTGCTCTTGCAAGTGGTGGTGCTATCTGTAATAGATTATGGCCTCGGCCTACTAACTTTGTCACAGACACAAGTCAATGAGGCAATGAGAGCGGTACTGGGGTGTACTAGAGATACACCCATCTCTGCTATGAGATTTCTGCTTGATCTCCCTAGCATTAGAGTGCGACATCAAGTAGCACAAGTTAAGTCGTACCTTAAAGTGACAGAATACAACCACCACCCATTACACCATCGTCTAGATGAGTCAAAGGGAAAACGTATTAAGCGTGGCAGATCATGGATGGCAGAGGCTGAAGACACACTGCGAATAGTATGTGAATTGGAAGAAATAGGAAAGGGCAGTGAATGGGTGGAGGTAGACACTGAGAAGAAATCACTGACTAAAGTAATAATACAACTAGATAAAGTGTGTCGAAAATGGACGGCAGTCAGGGCTCAGGATACAGTGCAAGAACTCGCCCAACTACACTCGAAACCACAAGACATAATTATATATACAGATGGATCAGTTAGCAGAAACACAAATAAAAGCGGTTGTGGTTTTGTTGCCTACAGAAATGGCGTGAAGTTGGTTGAGAAATCTTCATCATATTCTACTGCCACATCGAGCATGAGGATGGAGATAGAGGGAGTTACAGCAGCTCTTAATTGGTTGATAACTGATACATCAATACACGCGGTAATACTCACAGACTCTCAAAGCATGTTGCGCAAGATAGAAAAGTTCATGCTAAGAAAAGAATGCTGGGACTTATTGAACAACTCAGTTGTCCAAAGCATTACATGGATATTCTGCCCTGGTCATGCTGGGGTCAGAGGAAACGAGAGAGCCGACTTACTGGCAGGCAATGCGGCGATAGACGGCACATTGCTGAGAAGAGATAAAGCAGATTTAATAAAGGCAGTAATAAATTCATTTCGAGATGCAGATGATGTCAATGAGGTTGAGAATGTACACATACAGAGAATGTTAGAAATAGGAGTATTCAGAGGTGAGGGGAGGAAAATTAAATTTTTTGGAAAGTCCCGAAGATCACACAATCAACACCTGACCGAAACTATGAGTCTACATACACTGGGATGGCTGCTGGAGCGGAGGGCGGAGCACTTATGGGAATGTCCCGCGTACTGTGAAGCCAGTTTCTAATCAAGAAGAAAACAAGTGCATTTGAAGAATAGTGAACATAAAATTGGCAGATTTAAAAAAACAAAACATTTCACCAAGAGAAGAAACAAACCAAGTATTTGTATCCAATTTTATAATAATTAGATGTTGGGACTACATCAGTCATGTACATAGAATTGATGAAAACATACTTCCTAAGTAACCCCACCCACACTGAATGCGGTTGTGTCAGGCCATTTATGCAAATAAAATGATGTTAACACATTTCCATTGTCAGGTCTACATCCTGCTGGAAATCTAGTAAGATTATTGTCCTGCTACACAAGAGAGATTCAGCAGGAGTTTGAGAATGAATGCTGAAGAAGAAATAAACTATCATGTGAAAGGCAAAAGCGTAAAAGAAAAGAAAAGTAAAAAGAAAAGAATGTCACTCAAAAGAAACTACGCAGAATAATCAACTGGGAAAGCTCAATATTGAGCTTAAGCAATGCACAAGAACTACCGTAACTTGCAATGAACCGCTCAACATGGAAAGAAATTACTACTGGTATTGCCCAATGTGCCATCTTTGGCCCCAAAGGAACTAACTAACTGAAGTTGTTATTCCTTCTTGCTACCAATCATGTAAACTTGACATTTATACCCACAGAGTCTTGCTTCTTTACATCATCTATGCCACGTTCTGCTCCACATTCTCAAGAACAGATTCAAATATTGACACTGTTTCATTCATGGCCACCATCATTCTCAGTAAGTTTAGGTCTATTGCATTGTCAATAAATTGTTTGTGTATTACATGGGAGGTAGTGCAAATATAAATAACCAAATGGTCAGAGGGTGTACGACAAAGTGGATGGTGCCGCAGTAACCTAATGAACAAATAGTAACGCAAAATGAGGTAAACAGGTTACTAAAACACTTACCTAGCCTATTAATAAAAATATATTTAAAAAAGTATATATAAAAAACATACAATAAAACTAAACAGGACAATTCTCCACGTATCGGCTCAAATTGAACCTTTTTCAAGAGACAAACAACAGAAAACGACAAAATAAAAAACAAAATAGATGTCTATATTTCATCAAGCCCCGTCTCAAGGTAGGTAGTGCATGCTTACTTTCTGTATGCTAAATGTACATCATTCAAAAAGACTAGGTCTGAGTTTTAAGTTGAGATGAGAAACAAATGTTTCAAGCACTACTATAAGACATGACTTAGGCACAGCAGAATTGACTCAAGTTCATGGAATAGCATAGCTTTTGACAACCCAGCCTGGAGTTGTCAGATCAGTGTGTATATAAATAGCTTTGAATAGAGTAGATCACTGTAGGCAATTCAAAATAGAACAATCAAAAGAAAGACTGTATTCCTTCATTTCAAGATCTACAGTACCTGGTACTTCATTCCTATTTCTGTTCACACTGCAACAGGTTTTCAGAACCCAGATGTGACTCCTTAACCAACTGGGAATTCACAAACACCAACTTAATTGAATTTCTCAATGCTTTGCTCATCTTTGCTTGTGAAAGAGATACATCCTCATGATTATCACCATCTGCTGAAAAAGGTGCAGAATCTTATGATAAATGTGAAATCCATCAGCTCATCAGCAAAGACTGACTAGAATGACACAGCAGATAAAACATCATCTATAGTGATGATACCATGCCTGGCTTGTCCAAGGACCTTTGTTACAAATTTAGGGCTTATTAACCATCTGTGGACTCGTAGACAAGAACATAACAGTTGCTGAATATAGTAAAGATGATGTAACAAATGGTTATCATCATATGTGATGAACAACACCATCTGCTGAATGATGTTAAGCACTTTTTTTTAAATATCATCAAGTGTCATCTCCACATTGAAGGTTAGCTTCAATGGACCTCCAACTTCCCTCTACCTCATGCCTTTGTGGTATACTCTGATAGACTGTGTTTTATATATTCCATGATGTTTCTCTACCACTTGTATCTCTGCCTACCTCTTGCTCACCTGCTCTCGACTCTATATTCAAGTAAGGTCTTCAACAAGGATGCAAGTCTTTTGGTATTTTTTTTCCAAGTAAAATGTTATAGTTTTTTTTAATTTAAAAAGTTTTTTGATATGTTAAAAATATTGTATTTGTTTGATATTTAAGTTTTGTTAATTACAATTATGATGGTGATGCTCCTCCTTCGCAAGTGAAGATGAGCATTATAACATTAATAAGGGTTAAGTTAAGTTTGATTGTGAGTCCTCAGATAATTGATGAGTCCAATCTTTGGTCTGAAAGATCTGTTGCAATGTGAGCATGAATTGAGTAGGTCCTGAGATGAAGGACAACAGTCTGGTCTCTCCTTTCATCTTTTTTGAATTGCCTGTAATGGTCTATCCTGTTCAAAAATTGTAATATCCGCTCTGATCTAACTATTCCAGACTAACTGTTCCAGGCTGGATTGTCAAGAGCTGTAGTTTCTCAAGAGCTTGGGTCAATCATGCAGTTCATGAGAGATGTCTTCAAGTAATCTTTGAAGCATTTCTTCTGGCCCCTGTTTTAACACTTAACCTGCACCACAGTTAACTGTGGAACAGTCAATTTAGAAGATGTTTGTCTGGCATGCGGACTATGTGACAGGCCCAATGATGTTGAGACCTGATCAACAAGGCATCGATGCTTTCTATCTAAGTTTTTTAAAAATCTTTGTGATCCCAACGATGTACACTAAAAAAGCTTTCTCAGGCACCACAGGTGAAGAGAATTAAGCTGTTTTGCATATAGAATCCAGGATTTGGCTGCATATAGCAGAATGAGTGCCCGGTATATATTAAGTTTGGTTTCCATGTTCAAATATCACTGAATTCAGACACTTGCACGAAAACCACTAATTATTGCACTAGTGTGAGCAATGCACTTGGCAACATCCTCATCAATTTTTATGGTATTTTCTAACTTGCTAAATAAATTGCTGCCAAAATACACAAATTTATTTACATTGTTGATTTTTGACCTTGAAATGGTAATGGAAGGTTCTGCATAGGAAACTCCTATTGTGCATCACAACTTTTTTGTGTGTACTTATGCCAAGACCAAAATCACTACATGCCAAAGCGAATAGATTCCATGCTTTTCTGCATGTCATGCATGCTATTAGCTTAGAGCGTACAGTCATCCACAAACAAGAGGTAGCAAACAATACCCACCTGGGTTTTCGCCTTTGACTTCAGTCTGTGTCGATTGATCAGTCCAGCATCAGTACAGAAGTGAAAGTCAGTTCTTGCAATGTTGCTCTTGAAAGCATCACTTAGCATGACAAAATACACCATCTAAAGAGCATTGGAGTCAGTATGCATACTTGTTTAACTGGAGATGATTTTGACTGTTTTCCGTCATCTTGCAAATTTACTTTTATGCCGTCATGAAACTTGCACACCATAGAAATAAATGTATTATTTATATTAGTAATTAAAATAATTACAATTAACTGACACAAAGGGTCACTTTATTTGTGAAGGATATTATTCTTCACGTGCCTGGTCTGATGTAGCCGTTGTAGTTATAACCTTTCAATCCTTTCTTACTTTTGCTAGTCTGGTGAGGAGGACTATTACTCATTTGTAGTCTTAAAAATTCCATCTCAACTAGGAATTTAACAGAAAACCAGCAGTCTATAAAGCTAGTGTACTATCCACTGTGCTGTCATTTATGATTATGCCAGCACTTATGTCTCTTTATATACCCAATATCCAAAATATTTGATTTGTTTTCTGCATTTGTTCTCAAAGTCCTGCAGAGTTCTGCCAGGTGTTGATTGTGTGATCTTCAGGACTTTCCAAAATATTTACTTTTCTTTCCCTCAGCTCTAGATACTCCCATTTCTGACATTCTCTGTATGTGTACGTTCTCAGCCTCATTGACATAATCTGCATCTTGAAATGAATTTATTACTGCCTTGATTAAGCCTGCTTTATCTCTTCTCAGCAATTGTGCCATCTATTGCTGCATTGCCTGCCAATAAGTCAGCTCTCTAGTTACCTCAGCATGACCAGGGCAGTATATCCATGTAATGCTCTGGACAATTGAGCTGTTCATGAAGTCCCATCATTCTTTTCTCAGCATGATTTTCTACATCAGATTAGCAGGATGTAGTCTGAAGAATTGAATAATTTGTATCATTGTTTACAGCTTGGCTGCGATATTTGCACCTTTCAGTCTGACACATCCTACTTCATCATGGCTTCCGAGTCACTTTGACCCTCTATAAGATGGCACAGCCAACACACCCACAACACTTTTTCAATCAACTCTTTTGGCATTCATGGCATGTACATATATCCTTATTCATCTTGACAGGTGGTCTGAAGCACATTTGTATTAGCTAAAGTTGACCAGACACATGAAGCTACTCTTATTGCAAAATCTATATATATACTTATCTATGGTTTTTCTCTGCTTTTACTGTTTCCATTCTCACGTTGTATGCTCTTGCTGCTGACCAGTGTGGGTTCATTCTTAAGTGGCTGAACCATTTCATTCTCTTTTTTTCCCCAATATATTTGACCACAGATGTTGTTTAAAAGTTCTTGTAATCTCTTCATTACTCATATGAGATAGGGCCGAGCTAATAAGTGTGGTCATTGATTTAATACAGAGTGAAGAAGATGATGCTGGAGGTGATAATGTGCACATACAAAGAATGACAGAAATGAGGATGACTAGAGGTGATAGAGTGAAAGTGTGTCCTCTCTGAAAAGATCTGAAGATTACATAAACAACATCTAACTGGGACTTTGAATTTGCATACTCTTGAGTGGAGAGCACATCACTTATAGGAATATCCCATGTGCCATGAGATATAATCAGCATCTATACATAATCAACATCTGACTGGGACTGCATACTTTTGAGTAGCTACTTGAGTAGAGAGCACATCACTTATGGGAATATCCCATGTTCCATAAGGTGGTAGATTATAATAAAGATCAATACAAAAGGAGTATGGTAGGATATGGCAGGAAAAAGTTTGAGAAGCACTGCTGTAGTTCATTTCAGACTAACATGTTTTTTTTGTTCTTCTTTTTCCAGTTGCATGTTTCCAGTTATGTATGATGGGTTTGCTTCTCTGGATAAGTTCTAGCTCAATGTTTGGATTTCAACATGATGATTGTGTGTCAATTACATTTTGTGGTACTCACAAGTCTTTAACATTAGGTAAGTTTTTTTAAACATCTGAGATAGGCAGAGATACAAGTGAGAAAGAAACATCACGAGATGGACAGGCTGTGACCTTGTGATAGTAAGCAAGCTCACTATCAACTAGGCTACCGCATTCCTCATTGTGTTTGTACTGAATATAACGAACTTCTGTTATTACATACATATTTTGTTGTACTTGGTCCGGACAAAGCTGTTATAATGGGATTGCATTGTATATAAAAAGATAGCAAGGCAACACCGGTCACCTTATGAGAATGAACCCAAACCAAATACCAATAAGAGAATATAACAAAAGAATATCCAGATAATATAGATGAAAGTGGTGAAGAGCATGGCCATGTGGTTAGAAAGTCGTTCTCAGACCCGTGAGGTCCCAATTCAATCCACGTTTGGGACAGGATGTTTTTCTTTCGAAGGTACAATCAAAATCCTGTAGTCATCCCTCAGTTATCGCGGTTAATAGGTAACAGAATCTGCCGCGATAGGTGAAAAACCGCGAAGTAGTGTCATCCTCTTATTTTTAACAGACGTACATTTTTTGTGTATTTATAATATCAATAAGTGTATATGAAACCATATAAGTGCATATGTTATCATTAGAACATTAAAGAATAGTTTCAAATATGTAAATAAAATATTAATAGTATAAATAACATACATAAAATAATGTATAAATAATATAAATATGATAAGTGTGTGTGTGTGTGTAACATACGTAGATGTAACTAAAGTGTACATACTGTAAATATGTTCTTAGAAATCCGCGATGTACTAAGACCACGATAATTGAACCGTAAAGTAGCGAGGGATGGCGTCTGCTATGGCAAAGCGGCCTTTATTTCCACAGCCCATAGAAAGCCCCCTGCACTCCCTCACAGGAAAACATGCAGTAAGAAAAGTTTACAGATGAAAGTATATAAAACAGACTAAATAAACATTTTAACAATAAAGTCTTTCTCAAGATAACTACAAACAGAACATATGATAAATATAAAATTACAAAAATTAGACTGTAGACATTTAACAACAGAAACATCAAAATTAACGATCATTATAATCATCACCAAGATAATCATCATTATTACCTTGAATTTTTCTGTTGTTAAATCTCTGCATTCTAGCCTTTGTGATTTTACTATTTTATTTATTGTCTCTTCTCTGTATTAATCTTGAGAAAGACCTGACAGTTGAAACATTGATTTAGTCTGTTTTGTATGCTGTCATCAATATTTGTTCATGTCCAATAATCTGATTGTTTGTGAATGGTAAAACTTACTACCTTGAGTTCTGTCTGTACTTCATGTCTGTCTGCAGGTATTCCTATTATCGACATCATATTTGAGGGCAACCCTGACATCAGTATATTCTCCATACCATTGCTGATATACAATCCAATGCAGATTGTTCTTGGAAGCTTATGTGTAGAGCCATTCAAGGAATGGTTGGCTGGCAAAAAGCGAAGTCGAAGGTTAGTTGTGGCTAATTTCTTCATTTATTTGCAAACTCCTGCCAGTTAGAAAATTCAGGTGGTAGTAGATGAGATTTGAACCAGGCCTGTTAAGTGACACCAATTTACTTTATGCTTATGTCAAATCAGACTAATCGTCCTTAAAAAAAATATAAGATTTTAGCAAAGATATCCAACATGTATCTTCTCAAGTTACTGTAAATATGGACTGGTTGATGGAGGTACTGGCAACAGCACGTAAATTTCTCAATAACCATATGCATTTAAATAAACACGGATCATTAGGTCTTAATGCTGCACAGACCTTTAGACTTATAAATATTGTTAACTTTGTCAGCTAACAGAATATAGTATGGACAACAAAAATGTGTAGTGTCGTAGTTTACAGACTGCTTTATCTTTGCTTTTGGTCCAACACATTCTGAATTTAGCTTGGTTGTGGCTAGAAAAATCACAACTGATTCTGCATGCAATTAGCTTAGAGTCTGGATGGAATTATTCTTTTAACCTCTAGGGCCCTGAATTAAAAATTAAGAAACATCCCCTTGGTCCTGAATTCTTTTTTGGAAAATTTGCGTTATTGATGGTGGGTGTTTTGAAAACGTGATAACTTTTTTGTTTTAAAAGATATCAAAATAATTTTTGCATATCTAAATAAAGGAGTGAATAGTGAATATAGTCATGTTATTTTGTTGTTGTATGTATGATATGACAGTTGTGAGCAAGTTGTGAAGTTGAAAATTCGGGAAAAAATAGCAAAACGCCATTTTCAAATCGCACATATAACTTCTTGACGACCCTAATACTTGAGCAATGTGTGGAAACATTGATAAAATCCTCATAAATACCTATACTTATTGTATATATATTGTTTTATATCAAAACTAATATAATATGGACTAAAAAAACTAATAAAAAGTGAAGAAATCACATATAACGTCCGTCCGGTCAACACTAGGTCTAGCCCGACACGCAGCGTAATTATTGTCTAAGCACACACGTGGCACCCCTGACACATATTATTTTTGTGTTTTTGAACGACTACACAAACATTCTTATCAAATAACAACATATTAAACACAAAAAACAACAATTAAAACATGTAATCACGATCACTTAGCCATGCCACGCGGTACTCAATTTGATAGTAAAATATAGCTACAAAATGGCCAACGTCGCTCTAGAAATTCGTTGACAAAACCAGCCGGCTTTCTCCGTTCTTGCAATCGTAATAGGTAAAGGAATTTGACCTATAAACTGTGACGTATTCCTAGCTTCGTTTGGCGGGTTTTATACGTCACGGGATCATTACTTCGTGAAGTTCCGTACTCTGAAATCGGGCGATGTCGTATGTAGCGGGATTGCGCCCACAGGCACAATGTACCCTGTGCTCATAGGCGCAATATTGCGACCGCAGAGTCGTAAAGGTTAAGTTCACACATTTTTTGCACAAATGTCAGTAAAACTTTGAATATTTTACCATGATACTCAAATATGATGCTGTCAATGAAAGTAATCCCTCTAGTTGTGAGAAGTAGCATTTGACAGTTCAGTCTTTCTGATAAAAGTTGAGTAACTAAGATGACACCCAGACCTGTATATGATTTGTTGTCTAAAAGGCATGGTTGTGTTAGGATGTTTGTGTTTCAATGAGCATGTAAATTACACAATCCTTAGAGGTTAAAAGGGGTTGATAGCAATGAGGACATAGACTGTTGTATTTTGTGAACAATGACATCTTGCACTGCTATATCCTGTCTGTGGTAGGAAATGCCATGGGTCAACCCTTGGCCCAACGCATATTAATAGACGTAACAAGATACAGAATGAAGCGATGCATTCTTGATATCACCTTGGGATACTGAAAGAGTGGGAATGTACTTCTTGCTGAATTATCCTACCATGATGCAAAGAGCAGATATTTGCAGTGCTTACTCATATCTGCACATCAGTGCTAACAGGAATCACCCACTACATGATGATATTGAAAATATCAAAGAAAGCAGAATGAGAGAGGGAAGTCATGGCAGGGGAGGTTATTAAATGGGTGTGCACATTAGGGAACATAGAACCAACAGAAGAGTGGGAAAGTAAGCCTATCAAGTTATGGAATGTTATTCACCTAACATCTGACTCAAACTGTGTTCTCTTGTATGGCTGCTGGAACAGACCAGCAAAGTTCTTATAGGAATGTTCCATGTTGTTTGTTTCTAATCAAAGAATCAGAGATACTCATATCTGATTTATGTTAAGATGATATATTACATCTCATTTAAGATTCAAAGTTAATGTTCAGGTAAGAAGAAGAAGAAGAAAGAAATAAGTAACATTCTGATGGACATATTGTATAAGAAATTGGAACACCTTAGACTTGTGTGGTGTTAAATAAAAGTAAAGTTTTCACTTTTTTCATGCCATTGAAACATATTGGGAAATACAAATACAATGTTAGGCCGGTATTTTTCATTCACTTATGGTGACATTTAAACTTTTCTAAATGAAAAATCTTTGGTAAGGTACCAGCAGCATAGCCAAACTATGTATGATCAGAACATGATATTTCCAGTGACAATATACGGTTGTGAGGCATGGACATTAAATGAAAAAGTAGCAAAGAGAATCACTGCTTTCAAAATGAAATGCTGCAGAAGAATTTTACATATACCATTCATTCATTTTCCTTTTGTGCTGAAGTTAGCGCATAGGGCAGGAATCTCTCCAATTCTGTCTGTTCAAAGCTATTCTGGGCAGTTCTTGAATAGTATGAATATTGGTTGTTTTACTTTCTCTAAGTATTGTTCTTATGAGTGTTTCTTTTTGGTCTACCCCTTGCTCTTTTGCCTGTAGGTATCCATTCAAGAGATTGGTGGTGTATTCTGTTGGTGTATGCGTGTAGGACATGCCTGATGTAGGATCAACATCGTTTTCTGATAACATCTGTGATGAAATTTTGATGTCTCTTCTCTGATTTTATCATTCAATTTGAATTCACTCCAATGGGTGTTAGTTATCCTTCGAAGACATTTGTTCTCAAAACTCAGTAATTTCTTTTATTTTCTGAAGATAAAGAGCTTTTCCAGCTCTCACATCCATATGATAGCACTGGAATAACGCAGGAATTAAATAAGCACATTTTCATGCATGTGCTGATTGGCTTTGACTTCCAGATATTAGACAGTCTGTTAAATTCACTTGATGCTAGGGCAATGCGAGTTGTAATTTCTGTCATGACATCACCGTCAAGTGTTAATTTGTTTCCTAGATAGGAAAATTTGTGTACTTTTTCAAGTTGTTGTCCATTTAAAGTAATTTCGTTAGGTGAATTGGTGAAGTCCATAATTTTTGTTTTTGATGAATTGATTTGGAAACCTATTTGTCCTGCGATGAGTTTTAATCTATCAGTTTTGTTTGTGCATCTTGATGGTTTTCACTCAATAGTGCCAGATCTTCGGCAAAATCCAGGTCTTCTAATGTTGTTTTATTTATCCATTTGATTCCTAAATTTGTGTTGGATGTGCTTTTTCTCATAGGCCAGTCAATTGCGATATTGAATAGTAATGGTGACATAGGGCAGCCTTGTTTAACACCAGTAATCACAGGGAACCATTCTGAATTGCCTTTTTCTATTCTAACACAGCATTTTGAGTTGGTATAGAATGATTTTATCACATTTATATATTTATTTTGGAATCCATATATTTTTAAAATTTCCCAAAGCGATGGTCGATGGATGCTGTCGAAGGCTTTTTGAAAATCAACGAAGTTTATTATGAGATCAGATCTAAATTCTAGACATTCTTCCATTATTGTTCTAAGAATGAATATATGGTCGAGGCAGGAACGACCTGGTCTTTTGTCTAAGGATGACTTTAATATTGCAAGCATCAAATTACAAAGAATTTTACCAGGTAGATATACCATGGACAGCTAAAAAGACAAATCAAGAAGTATTAAGATAATAAATGCCGAAAAGGGCTGGCTCCTTAACAACATCTTAACAAGACAGTTGAGTTTTTTGCTCATATAAAGAGACATAACAGCATGGTAAGATTAATAGATAGAGGCAGAATTAACGGCAACAGGGGAAGAGGGCGCCCAAGACGACAATGGTGCAGTGATATATCAGATTGTTTAAACATGTCTCTAGCTGAGGCAGGTCAGCTCACCCAGAATCGCAGAGTGTTTCGAGAATTCATAAGGAAGTCAACATTCTGGAAAGAATATGCCTCAAGATGAGATGAAGGGCATACCTAAAATATGTTCAGCATCAAACCAGCCACCTTTACTTTCCCAGAAAATCTGGTAAATATTTCTTTAGTATGGATCGACTGAGGATCTGTTTGTGAAAATATTTCCAACTGAACTGGAATGTAAACCTAAATCACGTAAACATGATTCCAGTGACGATAATGTTACGACTAGGTCCAGGTCATGCTGGGGTCACGGGAAACAAAAGAGCTGATGTGTTGGCAAGTAAAGCCTTGGTCAACGGCACTGAGATAAGAAGAGACAGGATTGAATTCATTACAGCAGTCATGGATACCCTACGAGAAGACGAGGAAGTAGAACGAGAGAATGTACATATTCAGAGAATGGTAGAAATGTCACAGTGACTAGAGGTGATGGAAGTGCTCCCTCTCTGGAAAGATCAGAAGAACGCATAATCAGCAACTGTTTGGGACACTGAGCTTATACACTTTTAGATGGCTGACGGAACAACAAGCAGAGCATATATATGAATGTCCCAAGTGCTGTTACGCTTGTTCCTAATCAAGAATTAAGGTAGAAAAAATAAACAGAAACTGCTTGAACTAGTAGTTTATACAGCAAATGTGTTTGAAATATTTCAGACGAAGATCTGTATAACTTTTGATGCTATGGCAACCAAGTAAATATTTTATGTTTCAATTATAAATTTAAAAAAAAACATAATTAATTATAATTCTGTTGAGATTTAACTGTTTGAGATCTGTTCTGTTTCATTTTGAAGTTTTAAAAAATTAAGTTCTAGTTTTGTGCTGTTTAAGATTTGTTTATCTTCCTTCCCTCTTCTGGAAAGTCAACATATTTTTCTGTCCCAAGTTTCCCATCTGAGGGCTTGCATGAATATTGCTTGTATTCGTCCATCACAAGTGATGATGACCATTTGTTACATCCACTTTTGAATATTCAGTTAGAATTGTGTCCATGCCTAATAGTTCTTAGATGGCTAATAAACCCTATTAGAGTTGTAAATGTCCTTGGACAGTTCAGGCCTGGAATGACCACTGTAGATGGATTTTGGTCTATCTGTGACTTTCTCGCTACTCTCCTCTGTATTTCTCCTTTTTTCACAAGATGATGCACTTGTTTTTGACAGTAGAACACCATGTATATATCTATTTTGTGCAAGTTCTTCCCATGTATCCTGGTATATTTCAAAGTGAGGTCTTTCACGAGTCCTTGTAGCTCTTTCCTTGGCCATCTTGAGATTGTGTACCCTTCATCAGCTCACCATAGAGGAGTATCTTTAGCAGGCGATGGTCAATATATATATATATATTTATATATATCGAGCATGAAAATATATCGGCCCATACATACCAATATGTTCATATACATGATAAATATAATCCATGACTAAATATGCAACATTTATTTTGTATATGCCATTACTTTATATAGGTTTGAGAAAGTCATTACTTTATTTAGGTTTGAGAAAGCCATTACTTTATTTAGATGTGAAAAAAGTGCTGCTATAACTTTTGTTACACTTTTCATATGCATATATTTACACATTTCATCATCTGCTACATATTTTTTTTGTTTCCAACTACTTTCCTTAGAACTTTAACCGTTTCATAATTTTACTTACACAAAATCATACATCATATTTTATGTTTATACTTCTTTCCATTGCAGACGAGACTTTGGACTTCAAGTATAAAGACATCAGAAGGGAAGGATAGAACAGCTCAGGCATGACATTTTCTTGAATGTCTTGTTAGATTTGGCTGTTTATTATTCAGTTTTTATAACAGCCTTGTTATTCATTTCAAAACAGTAATCAAATTAATAATACTCTCTAACCACAAAATAGTTTTAAATTATACAATTTTTAGTTATTTATTTCTTTATCAGAGTATGGTATATTAAACAGGGTGTTTAAGATCGTTTTATCAGATATCACTCGCAGCCAAGATGACCCCAAAAAATGAAATTTTGATCCTTTTGGACCATCATTAAAGAAGTAACTTGCCTATCTTATAATAACAATAACTGCAACTTATCTCTTATAAAACATTGTTATTCAACTATTGTTGAATTATTAGGCACAACTAATACACCCAATCGCATTACCAGTACAATGTGGATGATTGGTTTTCATACCACATGCAAATTTGACCAAGTTGTGTTTGTGAAAACGTTCATCTACCTCTATACAAACGAGTCATCCTATTTCAACAGTAGTTGGATTCTATCTATCCATTCATCTATATATGCAACCTTTATGTTCCTATGAAGCATAGGTCGTCAATAAACTTCTTTCATCTTGTTCTATATTTAGCTATTTCTTACAGCTCTTTTTTTTCTCCAGATATTCTTAGTCTTCCACTTTTTTCCTGTGGGTTCCAGAACAATACATGTCTTATACAGCTTTTATGTTGGTTTTTTTAATGTTTGTTTTATCCATAGTAAATAGTGGATTGCTACCATAAATGTGAAAATAGTCATAAGCAATATTCCCTCTAACATGCTCGGGTGTGCAGCCTCGCACGTCATTAGAAGGTACCACTCACAAAATATACCACCCACGCACATAAAGTACAAATAAATTCCCTTTTTTTAGGCATAAACCTTCACATGGAAATATTCACTGCTCAAATATCTTCATACTTCAGATTTGCTCACAGGAGAAGAAAATTAGAGAGAAAATTAGAGGGATATAATGGTACCCATATGAATTACAGTCTTGCTAAATCAACAAGATGACTTGAGATAGTGTTGATCAACTCAAGATCAAACCACATTAGTTACTCAAGAGTTACACTAGATGACTTTCAAAGGAAAATACTATCTACTGGAGTAGAGTGGGTAGACATAGAGAAAGCTTTGTGGCCATGTATAGACAGACATTCTTGAGACTAACGGGAATTTAACCAGTCCGTTCAACGGCACCAAATCGCCTAGCAACCATTGCACACGCATTCTTCCGTACTTGACTAAAATGGTTGTGTGCAATGGTTGCTAGACGATTTGGTGTCGTTGAACAGACTGGCTCAATTCCTGTTAGTCTCAAGAATTTTTAAAAATTGTCCTCTGGCTTCCTACTTAAATTTTCATGCTGCAAGAGAGATCCAATAGGAGTTTGTGAATGAATGCTAAAGAAGAAAATAACTTATGCACACTGGAATAGCCTTTGAGTACATTGACAAGCTGCAAAAACTAGAAATCATAAGAACAGCACTTCTGAAAAAAATTTGCTGGAACAAACACAGGATATATTTTAAATAGAGCCTGCATGATATGTAAAACCAACCTTTAACATATGGTATATATAACATTTGGTATTGCAGCAAAAAGTTAAATTCTACAAAGTTTCGAAGATCCTCAGAATTATAACAGTTTTGTGTGTGTCTTTGGCTATGTCTATTGTAATGCCTACAGAGGCGGAAAAGTCAAGTATGCTTGACTATAATTAGATTTCAGGTTGGTGTACAGTATTGGAATGAGTTCTCTCGTATGGCTGGCCTACTAGTGATATGGTTACAGACATCCACCATTCAGTTGTAGTGCTAAAAATATTGAATGTATTAGTTACCATGCTGAATTCAGATGTATTAAAACACTGTCACAAATAAAGTGGTGACGCAATACATTTCTATTCCTTGGACTACATCCTGCTGAAAATCTAGAAAGACCATTGTCCTACTACAAGAAAGATCTAGTTTGAGCTTGAGAATGAACTAAAAAGCATAAGTAGTATGAAGCAGCAAGTGGCTGAGTGGTACAACAGTATCACAATCATGGCAGAATAGGTTTAACACCCAGTATGGACCAGAAATTGTATATGTGATACTTAGACATGTATAAGCCGGTAGCATATCCTATTCAGGACGTAGTGATCAATACTGTAATATTTTCTAGACAATATAATTATGTTCAGTAGGTTGCCATTTATTTATGAACTGTCTGGATGCACAGCAGGTTTGAACCTGGTACCTTATTCATCTGAGATGACCTCTGTATCACTTCAACACAGATCTGTAAAGGCATATATTAACATTCAAATGAATTGTGTGTGTGTGAAAAATGTTAAAATCTATTTACAACTGTAGGCCCTATATGTTTGTGTGTGCGCATCTATTTAAAATTTAATGTGTGTGAAAAATTAAAATCCATTTACAACTTTGTGTGTGTGTGTGTGTGAGAGACATTAAATCTATTTATAATTCTTTTTATGCATTTTTGCTCATGTGCAAAGGGAAGTGAAATGTTACGTCTTATGAGGTTTTTTTTTACTACTTGTGAATGCACATTTTTGGACACTGTGACTGTACTCTGCCCGTGTGGCAACCAGGGCCTAGACTTCTAGTTCAGGGTGCAAAGAATAGGTCCACTATTTTCTTTTTAGGCATGTCATAGGAGATGACCAAGGAGAGTTGGGGGATAAGCTGACAACCAGTCGCCTGTGAAAAAGAGCTACCTACTCACAGCTAAATGGATTATTTCATCATCATCATATGTTCGAGGATTTGTCTGCTTTCACATATTTCACTAAAGTTATGCACTATATACAAAACTGTTTATAAATTGTCGAATTTAGTTGAAGAAAAGAAATTCATGGAAGAGGCTTCATTAACTTTTGGATAGTTTTTGTGTTTACTGCCACAGACAACACAAGTTATCAGTTGACTGTCTCATCCCATAAAGGGTCAAAGTGATCTGAAGTTAGATGTGGAAGGGTGCAGATTTATCAGTTAAGTTGTAAACCATGTCATCTCATTCCATTTTCTGGACTACATTCTGTTAACCTGCAGGAATTTGAGACTGTATGCAGATGAAGTTATCAAAGTACAACATACCTTTCTATGCCATGAACGAATTCTGTAGTCTGTTTAGTATGATTTTGTTGTGGGAAACATTTCAGACTCTACACAGGTATTTATTCTGTGTGGTACTTCCAGTTTATTAAAGAAGGGAGTTCAGATATGGCTGTGTCCATTATTAGATCCGTTTAGTGTAGATAATCAGAGATTTGATTGATTAAATGAAGAAAACTACGTGTACTTTCTTAGAGATGCTGGAGTAAAAAGAAAAATTATAAATAAAATTAGAAGCAGAGTCAAGATTTTTAGGGCATGTGATGAGAAGAGCATAACTTGAACATTTAGTAACTACCGGAAAGATCAAGGGAAGAATAAAACAGAGAATTTCTGAATGGTTACGCACTGTAGCATGAGAGAACGTGTTGTGACATCACACCAACTGAAATTACTAACAACACAACAGTTTTTGAGAAATATTATCCTCTATGTCACTCAGCATGGCACTTGATTGGTTGATATGCTTTGATTATAATTTTTCAAGGAACACTTCACAAAGAGGATATACACCTTGGATGATACCCAAATCCAAGAGTACTCTGATTCTGGACTTTTAGCATTTTCTGTATAAATGGACTCAGAATTATTTTAAAAAAATTCCAGCTAAAGATGGATGCGTACTCATTGGTGCAAAAAAAAAAAAAAAGTTATATAATTTATTTCCATTCTCTGGACTACAACCTGCTGGAAATCTAGTAGGACTATTGTCCTGCTACAAGAGAGATCCAGCGGGAGTTTGAGAATGAACGATGAAGAAGATAAAAACATTGGATTATGATTCAAGTGATAATTGCTACAAGATAGGAAAAGTCTTACAAGATGGCAGATATGCATTTATATTTGTAAGACTTGAGACAAATATTAACATTTATTTACAATTGTAAGACTTAAGACAAATATTAACATTTATTTACAACTGTAAGACTTGAGACAAATATTAACATTTATTTACAAATGGGAGACATGAGACAAATATTAACATTCATTTACAATTGTAAGACTTGAGACAAATATTAACATTTATTTACAACTGTATGCCAGACATTAACATTCATTTACAATGTTAAATATGAGAAATTGTATTAACATCTGTTTATAATTGTATTTGTGAGACGGATATTATCATATAATTAATTATATATATATTGAAATATCCTGCCTTGATATTCTTTGGTTGCAATAATAATAAATATACAGAGTTCTAAAAATTTATGTGGACATCTGAAGATATAATTTTCTTGAAAATATCAGATGAACATATAGTGAATGGTCGAGCGGTTAGGACACCTGCCTCTCAGACATGAATACACAAGTTTAAAATGTAGTAAGGTTTTGGTTTATTTTCCTATGGGATGTAATTAGAACACACTTCACATGAACACTGTGTGGTAGACAGCCTTTTAGCTTTCCCATAGCTGATCTTTACTTTGCTTATTCTGCTTTTCCATAGTGTTCCATCGGGACATTGCAGCAGAGATCATTTCAAGTCTGGAATCAGATTCTCATGCATACAGTGGTTCTGTGTAATGGGTGCATGATATATGTCTTTTACACTAACTTCCACATGGTCCAGCAGGATATTTTTACATCACCATCTTCGGCGATGTCTCATCTCCCGACCATTCTGAAATGTTGCTTTACGCTTACCCTGTGTGTGTGTGGAAGATACAAAACAAAAAAATCATACGACTGATGAATCTGTAACAAAAATGAGAAATAGCAAGACAAAATACAGTCAAATCCCATTATAACAAATTCAGTGAAACTGGTTTAGGATTTCTGAACTTTCTTATTGTGTATTAGTTCACAAACTCCAGCTGGTTAGAATGTAACCTAAGAGAAATGGTTCTCAACTTTTTTATTGGCCAGTGACTCCCTTTTGGGGACAAATTTTGTTTCATGTGAACCTGGTGCCTAAAATAATATTTCATTACTTTCTTTGTAAGTCACCAAGGTTACTTTAGATTTAACACACTACAATTCCTCTTGTTTATCATTTAAGTAGTCATCTTCCTGTGTTCCTCTAATTTCTTCTCCTTTAACAATTTCTAGTCCCATTGTTCCTAGGAAACCATATAGCCCACATTGATCGTTAGTTGTAATATTAGGGTTAGATGACTATATAGTGTCAATAAAGTCGATGTGCACTGAATTTAAAAAAATGTTCTCAATATGAAATAATTGAAAGTTTTGTATTTCCATGGCCAGTGTAAATTTAACATAGCAGATTGCTGTTAGTTACAGAGCTAACTTTTTTTCTAACCAACAAATAACTTTGTTACTCTATGATCCCCTTTACCCAATAAACAATTGACATGGGTTGTAGTTTTTTTCCAGAAATATTATGTCATTGACATAACACAGATCTGCACTAGATACCCACAATTTGTGTGATCTATCATCAGCAATGTAAATTAGTGCACAGTGACTTTATAAACACCTAGTATAATAACATGTTCATGCATAAATATCATACTGTATTTATCATGCACTCAATTTAACACAGCCTCAAACTTCATTGCTCAATTTAACACAGCCTGAAACATCATTGTTCAATCTAACACAGCCTGAAACATCATTGTTCAATCTAACACAGCCTGAAACTTCATTGTTCAATCTAACACAGCCTGAAACTTCATTGTTCAATCTAACACAGCCTCAAACTTCACTGTTCAATCTAACACAGCCTGAAACATCATTGTTCAATCTAACACAGCCTGAAACATCATTGTTCAATCTAACACAGCCTCAAACTTCATTGCTCAATCTAACACAGCCTGAAACATCATTGTTCAATCTAACACAGCCTCAAACTTCATTGTTCAATCTAACACAGCCTGAAACATCATTGTTCAATCTAACACAGCCTCAAACTTCATTGCTCAATCTAACACAGCCTGAAACATCATTGTTCAATCTAACACAGCCTCAAACTTCATTGTTCAATCTAACACAGTCTCAAACTTCATTGCTCAATCTAACACAGCCTGAAACATCATTGTTCAATCTAACACAGCCTGAAACTTCATTGCTCAATCTAACACAGCCTGAAACATCATTGTTCATTCAATCTAACACAGCCTGAAACATCATTGTTCAATCTAACACAGCCTGAAACATCATTGTTCAATCTAACACAGCCTGAAACATCATTGTTCAATCTAACACAGCCTGAAACATCATTGCTCATTTTAACACAGCCTGAAACATCATTGTTCAATCTAACACAGCCTCAAACTTCATTGTTCAATCTAACACAGTCTCAAACTTCATTGCTCAATCTAACACAACCTGAAACATCATTGTTCAATCTAACACAGCCTGAAACATCATTGTTCAATCTAACACAGTCTGAAACATCATTGCTCATTTTAACACAGCCTGAAACTTCATTGCTCAAAGGCAGCAAGCAACCTGTTGTTCATGTGAGTCACCACATTTTCTGAATTTGATCAATCCACATTCCAATAAATTGGTAACATGTTGACTGAAGATGCAAGGTGAATCAGTGTCAGCTGAAAGGTCCTGGCTCAAATTCCACCTTCTACCTTCTGATTTTTCTATATTCCTCAATACTTCCCAATGACATAAATTGATCTATTAAAATTATCAGCAATGTTTCAAGTTATGAAATGTTGGAAAATCTCAGCACTGAATTTAACCATGGACATCTAGAAATACAAAATATATTACTAGTGGAATTCCTCTATAGCGCATCCTTTTATAACAAATTTCCCTATTTAACAACACTTTTCCAAATCCTCAATTATATTATTCTTTAAATTGTATATATCAAATTTCTGTAATTACATCTATGTTTTGTATTTTGGTCTGGACCAAGTTGTTATAATGGGATTTTTTGGTATTTCTAGATGTTCATGATTAACTCACCGCGCATGCTGTAAACTATGGCACAACACAATCCGTTCTCTGAACTACATCCTGCTAATCTACATGAGTTTTAGAACATGCAGAAGAAGAAACACACCACACATGTGGTCCAGAATTGCCGACCTAAATAGAATGTTTTTAAGTACCATATCAAGAGCAAATTGATAATGCAGTTTTGCATCTGCCCAAACCATTGTCTAATCCACTGATGCATGCACATTTTTTAAGAAGAAACATAGTATGTCAGTTCTTTCGTTATAGTTAAATCAATCAATCAAGTGACATGCTGAGTGACGTAAACGATCATATTTCTCACAACATTCTGTCTCTTGTACTATTAATAAGTTTAGTTGATGACCTTCTCTTGTGCCACAGTGACAACCCATTCAGAAATGTCTCTTTATCTTCCTCTCTCTTCTCCCCTTGATCTTTCCGGTTCTTACTAAATGTTCAAGTCAAATGCTCTAAAAATCTTGATTGCTTCTAATTTTTTGCTATAATTTGTTCTTTTACTCCAGCATCTCTGAGGTCTTCTACATTAATTTTCTTGGCTGTACATGGAAATTTCATCTTTCTTCTAAAAATATTTTGAGCTTTTTTTTTTATTACCATCCATGCTTCACATCCATAAAGAAGAATTGTTTGTTATAACATCCGTGCACTGAAATTTGCTTAAGCATTGTTCATACTCCAGTGCATAGAATATTTCTCTCTTTTTTAAATGCTGACTTGGCTTGTGCTATCCTGATCTTTATTTCAACAGAGCATCAGTATAACATAATGCAAAACTTAAATTTGTAGAAGACCAATAAAATGTAAATTCTACTTGTGAAAGAATAACAAATTAAGAAATTTATCTAGGAATAAACAAGCAAACAAACCATGCAACATGCAGTTATTTGCTGATAAGGCTATATAAAGCTGTCTTTCTCCGCAAGTCTGGGATTGGATGAAGCATATTTACTGCAGGATTTATCCATCACTTTTTTAGTCACTACCTGTGAAGACAATTTCACTGTACTGGCCCACATGAACATTCACAAATAGTTTCTCAAGTAGTTTGCATTAATACAAAACAGTAAATTATAATAAAAAACACATGATTTTTTTCCACATCTACAAATAGTTTAAAGACAAGAACAGTACATGTTCCTAAAATAACACCCACTTTGAAAATGTATCTACATGGGTTTCCATAGAATAAGTTGTGGTTCACATAATATGTGTGTGGGTACATTATTTTCTGTGTCAGTTCTGCTACAAATTGTAAAAAACATCTGCTAATTCTGATCATAACCCATTATCATGAATTAGACAAACTATTGTAAAATGTTCAAATAAAAGAGAAATACTAGTATTACAATGGTTGTTTAAAAAATTGTTATTAAATGCATTCCTTAACATCAAATAAAACCTGTGTTGCTTGAGTAATCTACATTCTACAATTTGCTCTCAAAGCAAAATATTCCAAAGGAAATCTAAAATCTGCGATTTACCAACAACTTATGCTACAAAAACTGGTGTACGTTTCACAGCTGGGTGCTATTTTAAGAACACATACCACAAGAACATATTTGTTATGAGGCTCATGACATGTGAATATATAGGCCACTTTTGCTTGTTTGTTTCGATTTCCAGAAATTATTAAACCTGTTTCCTAAATGCAATGAGATATTACTTTTCAAGAGCTTCTTTCATACCCAGAAGACTCCCTAATCAGTGGTATGCAACACTCTAAGAAGCTGTGTATGCGTAAGACAGGTTCCATTATTACCATATGTTTCCATCCATAAACCCATTAGGGTTGTACAGGATGCATCAACACACAGAGTCCTCCAATGATTTCTATCTTCAGCAATGTGGGCAAGTGAGGAAATATTGCATGTCCAGTCCTTAATGTTGTCTGCCCATGATTTTATTTGTCGTCCTCTGCTTCTTCCACTTTCTGCTGTTTCCATTAGTATTGTTTTTTGTAAGGAATCATGTAGGTATACATGTCAAAACCATACAGGTTTTCGTTGTTTCACTATTGAAAATAATGATTCTTGTGAGTCTGTATAAATCTCTATATTACATAGACAAATGTGTATGCAAGACAGTTACATGCTGTTGAGTATAAATGTTAGGCAACTCTGCACATCTCATAACACAAAATTATCATGTATGCAGACAACTAACACATGAAAGCCTGCATCCATATAGAAGTATTCATGTTGACCAACTTTTAACAACACAGTTCATATGACTGCATGGCTTCATTACGGTCCAAATATCTTAATAAATAAAAGCTCAGATTGAAAAGATATGTCTGTCAGCTTCCCAAACATCTTTTTTAAAAAGGCTTAAAATGTATAGAAGTCTTCACTCTGCTTATGGGAAAACACAAGGTAGATCAGTTTTACAATGAACTCACAGACTATACGGTATGGGTATACGAAAATACAAATAACAGCATACAAGACAGTTTCAACATTTCAAATATAAGATCTTTTTCAAGAAAACAAGCATTAAAAATAATGGCACTATCACACAAGCATTAGACAGCAGACATTTAACACCAGAGACATCCAATGTAACAATGTCGTAGGTATACACATGTCATAGAAATGTGTATTTAAAAAATTTGGGAAATAAGAATGAAATAAAACAACTACCGTTATGCTTGAAAACACCCCTCCCCCGCAAATATAAATAAATGATTGGTATTAAGACCAAATGGCTTAAGGGTACCAAACTGCAATATATAGCAATTTTCAAGAACGTACCTAGCTCTATCATCTGTGGTACAAGATCTTATAACAGTGACCTGAATATCATGGGCATAACGATGATCAGCACCGTTGAAATGTATAATGACAGGAGTAGGTGTGCTGTGGTTAATGGCATGAAGACATCTGCAGAAATGGTAACCCAGTATTTTGCTATTTTCACATATATATTTCATGTCACATTTACAAATGATGGATTTCGGGATTTGCATGTAATGGCATTGTCTATAGTGGAAGTGGTCTTAGGAAATGAAATAAAGCGGATTTGCTCTACATATGGACATGTGTAACATCCTTGTGCTTGGGTTTCCTCAAATGTACTCAGCCTCTCTCAACAGAGCTGCACTCTGTCTCCAGCACATAGCATGTAACTCAAGCTTAAAGCGATAATGTTCAGGGACTTGCAACAAAATGCACATCTTCTCGTTTGCATTTTACCATGTCTACACAGCAAGTAAATATGGTTGTGAAGGTATGCTATCTAGTAATGATGTGTGATACCATGGCTGCTGGTGCACCTCTCCTCATGGTATCTCTGACTTCAGCACCAGTGATTGCTTGGTCAGGACTGTGGTCCTGCTTGATGTCAGGGATGGCCCAACCAATCTTAGTTTCTAGCCTCTGTTGGCTGGACTAAGCTCACTTCCACCAAGGAGTTGACCTCAATAGGGAATGCACATGTAAACAAGACACTGATCTGGTGTCGAACTTGCAACCTCGAACACAAAGTAGATGGGTTAACCAGTACGCCACTGAGATATTCCTGAAGAATCATTCTATATTTCAGCTAAAAGGTGTAATTTTCAACACACAAATTTTGCTCATACTTTGTATAAATATATTGTAAAAAGGTAAAACAGTGAAGAGAGCTGGACATTAACTTCGGACATCGATATAAAGATATAGACTTTTGAACGCAAGTATTATAAATGAATTTTGCGCATTTCATAAAAAGAACATAAAACAAATGTGTATGTACGAAATCAAATATAGAATCTTGCAGGTTAACAAGGATCATTACTTTCAAAGTTAAACAATGAAAACTTGCATGATTTGGAAATTTATGCCACCAGGATACCCTGTCACAAATTATCTTGCAGAGTATAGTTGAAGATGGAAGAAGCAGAGTAGTCAAAAGGAGATCATGGGCAGTCAATATCAAAGACTGGACATCCAATGTTGTATCCCTACAACCCTGGCAGGTTATGGGTTTATGGATTCAACGAAAGTTCAAAATAATCTGTACAAAATATAACAATCTTGTACAAGTTGACAGCCATGATTAAATGATGTCATATTTGAAAACCAGCTACAAAATCCCTCCCTGCAACTCCTTAACGGGAAACATGCAATGTTTGACATATGTGGGGAAAAAGACACAAAAAATATGACGCAGGTCCTAGAAAATCTAACACAAGAAAATGGGAGCCACGATAGTGTAATGTTAAGTTATTCACCAGCTGACCAAACACACTTGTTATTCGTGGTTTGCAATAAAAATGACTCCAGTGGTTCACCCAGCCACCAAGAAGTAGGGCACCAAGGTGCATTGCTCGGGAAAGGTTGAGGAATGGTGAATTTGCTACTAATCAAGTGCTGTAGAGGCGACCAGTAACTAGACAGCTAAGCACTTATGGGAAACCATGTGATATAACGCTGGTTCATAACTAATTATTTTTACCTTTTACACAAGAAGATTTACATCATGTGCATGCAGATAATTTTTCTGGGAAAAGTTCCACAAAAGAGATCAAGAAGCTGATCAAGACTACAATGGACACAGAATGTCGAAGACCTCAATAGGCACGACAACATATGCATATGAGCCGAGAGGCTTACAGAATGGCAAGTAGGACAATGTTTCACAAAGGACAAATCAAATAGATACCGGTAGATACAAATAGTGTCATATTAACACTGTATGGACATGTACGTTAAAGCCACAGCTGTCAGCTTATAAGGATTCTTTTTACATTGTTACCTCATGTCAGTCATATTTGATAATGCAACCCAATCATTGATGTTTCCTGTTTTCATAATCTTCATATGTGATGTTACAGAATGTAGGTAACCGTAGGTCCCATGGCAGCAGTCTGCCATTGATGAAGATAACTCTTCATGTATAAGCTGCAGCAACTATCAGGTGGTGTGGCCAATTTCCTTCCTTGCTGTGTTTACCTTTCCCAACTCATGCGTCAGGTACCCATTTACAGGTGGATTGACTGAAGGAGTGGTTGTTTTTTTTTGTCCGGACGCAGTTTCAAACCTGACACACTGTAACCAGTGATAGTAAGCAAGCTCACTATTAACTAGGCTACTGTGCTCCTCAGAATGTTTGTAGGTAAGAGCATATTCTACAACACAACTTCTCCCAACTTCTCATGTTAATTTACAACTTAACAACTTCTCATGTTAATTTTTCCTGATTGGCAAGTAATTCAGACCACCTCTATTTTCATTAGTTTTTTTTTTTTACTTTTTTACTATTGAAAGTAGTAATTCTTATGAACCTGCAAGTTCTACAACTATTCTGTCTATGGTACTTTCTAAATGACCAAGTTGTGATAATTGTCTGGTCATCTGGCCAGTATTGATACATATACAGTCAAATCCCACTTGGTTAGTACCAACAAAATATGTATGCAATAACAGAAATCCACTATATACAGTAAAAACACTAAATTAATTGGAGAATTTGAAAAGTGTTGTTAAATATGAAAATTTGTTATAAAAGGATGCACTATAAACAAATTCTACTGTATATAAAATACAAACAGTTATATAGGGACAAACTTTAAGACGTACCAAAGTAGAAGCACGTATCATCGCATGAGCAAAGTATTCTCCCAGACAGACAACAGCAGCAATAGCTATACCACCAATGAGGATGAAGAACACACCAGCAACATTCTCAATTTGCAGTGAGGATGTCTCATCTGTTGATGCTTTGGACAGATCTGGACAAGTGTGTGTATCCCACCATCTGATGATTCACAGCATACAAGGCAGTTATTGATAGTCAAATCCCATTATAACAACTAGGTCCGGACTGATGAAATATTTATGTAATAACAGAAATTCGCTATATAAGTGGTAGGTACATTTTCATTTTTCCAGATGGTAACACAGTGGAATATCTCTGTAGCTTACCTGTTTTTAATACATTTTCCCAATTAACGAAACTTTTCAAAATCTCCAATTAGTTTTATTCTGTATTATTTATACTGTATAAAGCAAGTTTCTGTTATTAAAGAAATATTTTCTCGGTTCAGATCAAGTTGTTATAATGGAATTTGACTGTATTATTGTTACAGAAATATAATCTACTATCCATAGAAACTCACAAGACTAATATGAACCACAAAGGATCCTCTACAAGGAATCACAGACCTACTTGCACCATCGTGTGGTTTTGCGTGTTTTCGTAGATATGCAGCCCTTAAACTACCACTATCTCCATTGTCTCTATACTATTCTTTATCTTTCCCCTCCCATGATTCTTTATCAATGCCTGTATCATGCATATTTAATTTGCACACATTTTTGTACTGAAGTAGAGGTCAACCCTGTGATCTTATTCAGATTGTAATTCTCCATAGATTAGATCCTCCTTTGGTGTTCTGCCATCTTCTATCCTCCTAGTGTGTCCTAGCCTTCCAAGTCTGATATACAGTCTAACCAATAAGAATCAAAATAATTAGAGATTTTGAAAAGTTTTGTTAAATAATGAAATCTATTATAAAAGTATATGCTGTAGAGGGATTCCACTGTACTGTTAATATGTTTCTTTGGTATGGAAATTACAAAGACTAGAAGTTAATAATTACAAAGACTAGAAGTTAATAATTACAAAGACTAGAAGTTAATAATTACAAAGACTAGAAGTTAATAATTACAAAGACTAGAAGTTAATAATTACAAAGACTAGAAGTTAATAATTACAAAGACTAGAAGTTAATAATTACAAAGACTAGAAGTTAATAATTACAAAGACTAGAAGTTAATAATTACAAAGACTAGAAGTTAATAACTTTTAATATTTAGTCTCTTGTGAGCTGCGATGGAAGCACTGACAAAGAAATAAGGACTAGACTTGAAACAACCTCGGTTACAATGTCTGGATTGAACATCACATGGAAAAGCAGAATAAGTACAGCAGTGAAGATCAGCTTGTATAAATCCCTAATAATACCTTTTATTTTGTGTAGATGTGGAAGTTGGACAATTACAGTGGAAATAGAGAGAAGAATACAGGCTTTTGAAAACAAATTTAACAGACGAATATTGCACATTGGTTATTTAGAACACAAAACCAATATATATGTAAGGAAAAAAATAAATTCTCTTATCTTATAAGTCAACAATACAATATAGGATCACTGAGGATTTATTATTATAGAAAAAAATAATAAGGCAATAAACAGGATATTAACCAGGTTCATTCAGCAAACTAAATAAGTTGTGAGGGAAATAGGTACAAGCTGAACAGAGTTAAAATCTTGCTTGCTGTCTTATGCATGTCAACATGAACATCTCCTAGCAGTGGTGAAACATATGAAACTGGCATGGTTTGGGAACATTACGGGGCATGATTTCCTTTCCAAGACTGTCATGCAGGGAACATTACGGGGCATGATTTCCTTTCCAAGACTGTCATGCAGGGAACATTACGGGGCATGATTTCCTTTCCAAGACTGTCATGCAGGGAACATTACGGGGCATGATTTCCTTTCCAAGACTGTCATGCAGGGAACATTACGGGGCATGATTTCCTTTCCAAGACTGTCATGCAGGGAACATTACGGGGCATGATTTCCTTTCCAAGACTGTCATGCAGGGAACATTACGGGGCATGATTTCCTTTCCAAGACTGTCATGCAGGGAACATTACGGGGCATGATTTCCTTTCCAAGACTGTCATGCAGGGAACATTACGGGGCATGATTTCCTTTCCAAGACTGTCATGCAGGGAACATTACGGGGCATGATTTCCTTTCCAAGACTGTCATGCAGGGAACATTTAAGGGAAAATAATAAGGAACTAGAAATAGAAATGCATGGCAGGGTTTTTGTGTTGATACTTCTAAAATGGCAAACTTACAACTCTGAGGAGTTGAGTTTGATGATGATTATGTCAATGTATATAAAATCTGGGATTTCTGGAATTTTTTTTTTTTCCACGGGAAGTTTCAGAGTGCTACTCCAGTAAAATTTTGCCTACTGAAATTGGAGAATCATAGGATAAGAAAGTACAAAATCTGAACTTTTGACCTGTGCAAATTTTCAAAAGCTACCTGTGTCAGAAAGCAATGGCAAACTACTGGGACATACACATGCCAGGAAAGGTTACTATACAAGAATCAGTGGACAGGTTTCTACTGAACAAAAAGCTAACATAATTAAACGGTTTCTAAAAAAATTATTTAAAAAATATATAATTAATTTAATAATTAAACGAAATTCCGATAAAGACATATTATGACACAGCCAACGTTCTACACGTTTAGTAATGAGAGTCCCCTATCAGTTGATATGTGCACTACACACTGAGTGGGGGGGGGGGTGATTGCCCGGTCTGTTGCACGCAAATTGCTAGATCAGTATCTTTAGTCAAATTTATTTTAAATTTCTGAGAAACGGAAGCTCAGTGCAATAACATATGAAATTAAAAGTCGGAATGTTGTCACGTGATTTTTGTCTACTTATTCTTGTATTGAACCCAAGAAACTCATGATGACCACACTACGATGGACGCATAACATCGAAGACCTGAACATGACAATGGAAGAAGCTGGGCAGCTCGTACAGAACCATGAGGCTTAGAGTGGCAGTAAGGACAACATTCTCCAAGGGACACGTCACATAGAGAGACCTGTGTTTAAACTGATGCATTTGAAACCTTGGACCATTAAATCAACATCTAGCGTGTCATGTCTCAATTTCACCCCGTGCTGATACTTCAACATATTCCCCACTGTATTCTAAGGTGGGGTAATTAAGAGAGACAATAATAAATCACCAGCCAGGGACAGACAAAAGCATTAAAAATAGTGGGGTGAACTGAATGTATGTATGTTAGGCACTGACCTTGTTTTTCATTGCATGTCTTTAGACTAAGAAACACATTCAGTCCAGTCCCTGGACAATACAGTTCTATGGACTCATTGAGAATAGTTCTTCTAACCTGAAGCAGTGTAACTGTTTCTGTGATTTTCAATGGCTGTTGACACAAAATGACCAATGAAAACCACAGGAAAAAATAAAATGATACCATTTTAGAAGGATAAATCGGAATGACTGTATTGTTGAAAGATTAGATTCAGTGTACTGTAAGAGACAATGTTTGTTAGTGAAGAGAGAGGGCCTTTTAACTGATACCCATGATCACTGGCATTTAAGACCTGCTGCCTCAAAGGGAATCATCCTTCTAAAGATTCCACTGTACCTAAATGGAAATATTCACCGCTCAGACAACTTCAGATTTGCTCATAGGTGAAGAAAATTAGAGGGAACATTGCTCATGACATAGAACACTCTGCGTTGAAGGCTTCTTCTTACAGCATTACACACTTGCAAAGAGCTGAAATCTTCTAGATATGAAGGAAAGTTCTTGAGCAGGTGTTCTCAATGCGGTGCTCGTGAGCACCTCTGGTAATGTGTAGTGCTCACACCATGTGAATTAAAAAGTGCTCACGAGCACTAATGATCATGAGTTCCCTTTACAATGCAAACTTTGTTGTACAAACTGAAACAGTGTTACTATACATGATTATGAGGGAAAGAATGAGGGAGGCAATGTACAGTGCAATGATGTTTATATTGCCAGTTTTCACATGCACTTTTACTTTCAATTTCTCTATCTTATTACAGAGGAAACCCTCTATAGCGCATATTTTTATAACAAATTTTTGTCTATACAAAAAGGGTTTAAATGATGTTAGAGGACTGACTTCACTGTACCCTAGACAAAAGGGTTCAAAAGACGTAGTGGATTGACTTCACTGTACTTGGTTTCCCATATGTACTCCGTCACTCTCAATGAAGCAGCACTCTGCCTGCCGAGAGCACCACTCATAGCACGTAACTCCATAGCTTTATGCGATAATCCACATGGATCTCAGAAAAAATCCACCTTGTACACAAGACGGATTTGAACCCATGACATTTTGAACACAAGGTGAACATCTTAACCACTACGCTAGGGAGATCCCCTATTTAACAACACTTTTCAAAATCCCACAATTATATTTATTCTTTATTGTTTGTACTGTCTATAAACATAAATATTTCATCAATCAAGACCAAGTTGTTATGGTGTTTGCACACTAAGTATTAAATGTTGGCTGTGCTTACCACCTGAAAAGGTTGAGAACTCCTGCTATAGAGAAATCACTATTAGACATATGAAGTAAGAGCTAATCCCATGTATTTCCTGGAAGTTGAAACAAACTTTGACACAATGCAGTTTGAGTCCAGAGAAAGGAATCTGCAGGAGTTTGAGAACAAACACAGAAAAATAACAATTGTGCCTTACAATACCACAGACTCACTTTGTTTCAATTTCATGCAATCTTCCTTGATCACTGAGCCTAAGAATAGCCATGGACAACTCCTCCCTGTAAGTTGCGCCTGGAGGTACCCCAATCCCGAATCCTTTTGGATCAAAAGCAGGTCCAATCTCCATCATATCACAGTCTACTATTGTTTGGTATTTGTTGACTGTTGTATCCCAAAAGAAAGCATAATTTCCTTCTTTAACCTGAGGAATAATCATATACAAATCTATTACTTTTAATACAAGGTTTCATAATCCATTTGTAATTTTTACACTAACCTGCTTCCTGACCATCTGTAGAGATGCAAAAGGTCATCATCCATCTACAGTAGAATTCTATATTATATATTGGTCCTGACTGACAAAATATGTATGTAATAACCAAAGTTTTCTATATACAATAATATATAATAAGCTAGTTAGGGCTTCTACAAAGTGTTGTTAAATATGCATTTTTAAAAATAAATGTATGTGCTATAATGGGATTCTAAAATATCTACTTTCGTTACTGCATGTTTTCCTGTGAAAGAGTACAGGGAGGCTTTCTATGGTCTATCTAATAATATAATATAATCTAATAATATAAAATAATCTAATAATATATTAACATATATATTATATGTTATAATATATGTTATATATATATATATAATATATAATATATTATTTACACTGGAGGAGAAAAGAAAAAAAGGAAGACCTAAAAGCACCATCCAAGAAGGAGAAATAATAGGTTGCAAGTCCATACAAGAACTAAAGGAAAAGGCAGTGGACCACAACGTATTGGAGAATCCAAACCTCTGTCCTATTCCCCGTCTGTGGCACGAAAGGAACAAATAAATGAACTAATATATTATCTTGCCACATATAGCATGTTGCCACCTTAGATGTACTTTTGTGTTTGTTTTCAAACTCCTGCAGATTAGCAGGATGTAGTCTGGAGAACGGAATGTGTTGTGTCATGGTTTACAGCTTTCTTCAATATCTGCACCTTTTGCCCTGGCACATTCGAATTCAGCATTGTTTCTGGGTCACTTTGACCATATATGAGATGGCACAACCAACTCCATCCCATAACCTCCTTAGCCATCTCCTACTGACATGCATGGAAAGTAAATAGTTTCGCTATTCATTGCTCCCCTTTCGGACTCCAGCAACATAATGCCATTAGGTGTAGCAAGGAGTTTCAATTTGTCATTCACATCAAGGTGTGTTGTGTTGTCTTTGTTGCATTGTAATTATATTTATGAATTTACGCAATTTATCCTCCGGGCCCAGATTCTTTTTTGACAATGTGCAAAAAAAACTTTATATTAACAAATATTATTTAAATATCTCTAACAACAAAAAAGTTATCACGTTTTCAAAACAGCCACCCACTATTATGCAACATTTTAAAAAAAGAATCAGGCTGTAGGAGAGAAATTTATAATTGTAAACTAGTGTATTTAAGACTAAAAATAGTATTCACAATTAGGGTTAGGATTAGAATTAAGGCATATTAATTAGGGTTAGAATTAGTATTTGTGCAGAACAGAAAATAAATATGTAATATCTCGCTTATGGCAGGGGAAATCCATGACGTGACCTAGTTAAAAATGTAAACAATGTACTGTGCTATTTTTACCAAAATCACATACAAAGTTTGTCCATCCAAGACTAGGTCTAGGCCGACATACAACGTAATTATTTTCCATGTGGACAAGTGGCACCACATTGAAATTTGTGTTGCTCAATGAAAAAATGAACATTCTTATAATATAACAACAACTAAAGCATGTAAGTATTACTTACCATGATGATCACGAAATATGCCACGCGCTACTACACTGTTTGACAATAAAATATAGAGCCAGTTGAAAATTCTTTTGTCTTTTCACTGTGACCTTTGTTCTAGTTTTATTCTGCTAAACAACAGCTCACAAACACATGCATATATCACACAATGGCATTGGGTCACGGGCATGAGCCCATGGACCACTGGATCAGCAACCAACCATTCTACTGAGAGGTATTACCTAACCGTTGCAGTGTGATTGTGCATGCATAGGGTGTGATTAATTAGGGTTAGAATGTTATAATTAGGGTTAGGATTAGAATTATAATTTGGTTAAGAAGTAGTATTTAGAATTAGGGTAACATTAGCATGTGCAGCAGCAGTGATTCTAAAAAATTCTCGCCTGTGTCGGGAGATATGACATCACGGCATCCATCAATTTCATTGGTGGGTACATGGAAATCCATGATGTCAACTATGTAAAAATGTAAACAGTTTGCTATTTATAGCGTGGTGAAGAGTTAAAAGCAATTTTAACCGCACCCATGGCACCAAAATGCACAAAAGCCGTTCCAATTTTTTTGGGACAAATTCAGCTGCCATTCTCCTTCTTACAATCGTACTGTGTAGTTTTGGGATAATGTGCATTAAAAAAGTGAGATTTTGGGGTTTTGGGGGGGATTACTATATACAAACGCTTTTATTGAATTACGGAAATAAATTGTAAAAAATAAGGATGTATAGAAAAATAAGTTGACAGCTATGAGCAACAGAGTTGAGGCAGAAGAAGAAGAAAGGCATCCCATAAATAATTAGGCCTAACTAATAGTCATAACTGTCGAAAGAGAATATCGGCAATTGAAACAAAATGTTATAGAAAGGTACTAAGAGTTTTGAGAAGAGAAAAAAACTGGCCAATATGGTGGGTGCGAAGGCATCAAACAGCCTAGCTGATGTCAGATCTTTCGACAGGCTTTGCAAGCTGGTACAAGTAAAACATTGCAATAAAATTCTATACTTAAAGCAAAGTATACATGTACACACAAAATAGCAGTAGAAGTAAAGAATAAGTCTCCACTGTACTATAAATAGCACACTGCTTAAATTTTTAACTAGCTGACGTCACGGATTTCTGTGTAACACCAATGAAATTAATGGCTGCCATGACATCACATCTCGACAGTCACTGAGTTCAACTCTAGACACAGATGAACTTATGCATAATCTGTTTATTTTCCAATTTACACATTAAAAAAATTGTCCTATATTTGTACTGAGCGCTCTGTATTTCTGCACGATACACATGGAGCGAGGTGCGTGCACACATTAGAAATCCTAATCCTAACCATACTCTAAGTACTTAAGTTGAGATTGCTAAATCAAACAACAAAGGTTTGGTAATACATCGAAACTAGAGCAAAGGTCACAATGGAGACTTATACTAGACTTCAGCCAAAATATCAAATTGTTCGGCCACCTAATTAGAATGGAACCAAATTGCACTCTATCAATAGCCTGCAATAAAAAAATCATATCAAAAGAGATACGGGCTAAACGAAGATGGACAGATGACAGAGAAATACTAGAACACCAAGTATGTACTATGGTAGCGGCATCACAGTTAGCAAAAGAAAGAAGACTTCTGATTTCCATGACGCCTAGCAGCACACAAGTATATAACAAGACAAAACTAAGATTAGGCCTATCATGGACAGAGAGACAAGTCAACGCAGACGTCCAAAGAGACCTGACCATAGAAGACAGGCTCATCAAAACTATACAAAAAAGTAAGTTAATATATTTTTGATATTAATCATGGAAGAAAAAGTTCAAAGAAAGAGAACAAGAGGAAAAACAATACAAGTGAAACAGGAAAGTGAAGACCTTCAGAGTATAACAGTAACACTTGAAGTAAGACGTTAGGCAGCTTGCACAGAACCGAGCGAGCAGCTTAGACTTAGACTAATTTAAGTGGCAGTGAGGACAATGTTCTCACAACTTTCTTCATCAGTCCATTCATATTTTATTATGTTCTCATGTAATTAACTAATTAATTATTATTATCTTTTCGTTAAATTTCGACCAAAAAATTCATAACTTTTCACAGAATTGACATACAACAGTATGTCAATTCTGTGTTATAACAACACATATACTTGGTTAAGGTGTCGTTGAATTGCAAATTTCAAGGGCTATCTAGCTGTGGTGTTTATAATGATATAAAACCAATTTGAAAATTTAGTGCTATAATAAATATAATTATAATGCCTACTACAAAGTAAAGTAAGGCGTAATTATATACTATTTACTATATAATTACTATAATATAGCCTTATCATATATTCATAATGTAAATGTAAGGCAAGGCTTATGTGAGGGCACCTCACAATACTCACATATTTGACATATGATATGGGTCTACATGATTATGTCTATAATATTAAAAAATAGTCACACATGTACAGGAACACGTATTCTACTAACTTTCCTATAGCCCTCTGTGGTGTTATCAACCATCGAGTCTGGTTCAATATCTGACATCTGTGACCACATCTTAGCAAAGTGTTCAATGTTTGTGTTTTTGAAAAAGGACATTACCCCACTGTCTTTAACTGTTCCGTACTTGATTCTGGTCTGCTGAGCAAGATCTGTTACAGACTGGAAAACACAGATTCGTCAGTATAATTAATATAGGCCTAAGTCCTACTATATCAGCAATTTTTATTTACCGTCAGTAGATCTTCCACTAAACAATGGAGTAGAAAGAGGAATGTGTTTTATTTGCTATTCGATAAACGGATTTCCTCCTGAAAGCAATGGCAAACTATATAGTAATGTGCCTAGTAATTATATTTTGGATATTCTGAACAGACGATGGTGCAGTGATATATCAGAATGCTTAAACGTGTCTCTAGCTGCAGCAGGTCAACTCGCCCAGAATCACGAAGGTGTTCAGAGAATCCATAGGGAAGACCATGTTCTTGAAAGAATATGTCACATTATGAGAGATAAATTACAATTTATCAGAGCAAGTTTGTTTCAAGCTGAAGTTTATGGCTGTGAAACTTGGAAACATATGTGTTCGTGCATCACAAGTGATGATGACTATTTTTTATATCCACTTTTGAAAATTAAGTTAGAATTATGACCATGCATAATAGTTTGTAGATGGCAAATGTCCAAGGACATTTACAACTTGGATACATAATAAAGTAGTCAATCAATAAAAAGTCATTTCCAGTGGCATAGGTGATCATCTTTATCCACAAATATTTCTCTTGTTAGTCGTCGGAGCATCATAATTGTACTCTGGAAATGTCCATAAGTTCTCTGACCTTCTCTTAAGTATATCCAATATAACACGATAACTGACAGTTCCAGTTCTTTGTTGGTTGATAAACATTTGGTACTGTTCCCTAATAAAGACCTATCATCACACTTTTTATAAAATCTGCGCCGATCATCAATTTTGTGTAGTTTTGTGACGTTATTTACTACTTGTTTAGTCCTAGATACAAAATGGATACCGTAATAGTACGTTTAGTAGAAATATAGAATTCTGTTAGAGTCGCACGGACTGCTGTCGAATTCGACGATTTTCTCACCACCCACAGAGAGCCTTCCCCCATCTGCGCGCCATTCACTGAGAGACACCCATAAAACCCTCCTAAAATAAATATAATATCTACCCCGAACCTCTTTCAGGTAAGTATAGACCGATTAAACAAGGGAAATAATTTTCTGGAAACAAGTTGCCTATATTTCATTTCACATCTCAGAAAAAATGTAGAACCTTATTTTGGGAAAGAACCAAACATTCTTCAAAGTCCAAAGTAGCGCTAATTTCTGGAAACTACGCATTTCTTGACTACCCACATGGTCAGGCATGAAAATTAATGTGACACATTACAACTTCGACCTCTCGACTACCTCAAGCGAATCTTCCAAAATTCAACCGTCTCATGTGTTGTTCAGCTGGTGACCTTCTCAAATACCATGATGACAGTACATCAATCAATTCCTCCAAAACAAAAAGCGATTGTCATCAAGAGTAATGGAGAGTCCCTGAAAGAATACAAGCAACCCACATATAACATACCAGAGGCATCCAAAGGGACGGGCATCCTTAGTGAAGTTTACCAGCAGTCATACGATCCACACCATAGACTCCTTCCACACATGTTCAGAATGTGTAAGGTGATTCCAAGCAAGCATAGGACTTATTAATATAAATAACTAAACGGTCAAAGGAAACCCAACAAGATGGAGAGTGTCACAGTAACAAAACCAAGAAGCTATAACTAGGACAATGTACCATTGCTACTGGTTTAACTAATAAATAGCAAATAATAAAACTAATGTTAATAAAGAAATAACAGAAAACAAAGGAACAATGACTTTTTCCACTTCATGGTCAAACTGGGACCCTTTTCAAGAAACAAACACAATCGAAATAAACACACACAATCAAATGAAAATACTACTTAGTGTTTTGGTATAGTCTGTGTGTACTGATATCATCATTGACTTGAGGCTTTCATTTGGTCTGTTTTGAAAATCATGATTTCTTTCTTCTCGTGTCATTTTTCTTACCTCATTCTATTTATATTTATACCTATAATTTGTGTGTAAGTTAGTGACGCGCACCGAAATTGCCTGTCACTAAACCCATGATTGAATATCTTTCGTAGTTAATGAGTTTTCCTCTCTTTTGGAGAGGCATACCCCTTTCAACCAGCAGACAACAAGGTCCAATTAGGATATCAAGACACCCTACCATAAAATATTAGAGGTAACAAAGACCCCAAAGTTGTTAGTTTATGTTATGTTAGAGGAATATCTTTCTCCATTTGTCACCGTTTCTAATATATGACAATGGAGTTGGTGAAACCATCTCTCTGTATTTTAATTTGATTTTGTGTGTTTCTTTCGTTTGTGTTTGTTTCTTAATAAATGTCCCAGTTGAACTTTAACGTGAAAAAAGTCATTGTTCCTTTGTTTTCTGTATTTCTTTCTTAACATTCGTTTTTTTATTTGTTAGTTATTAGTTTAACAAGTAAAAATATAACATTATCACAGTTATCATCCCTTGGACTCATTAATCATAGACATCACTGTGACATTACCTCTCTATGTCATCACCATCATCTCTATCCCAGTTAAGCTCAAATTGTCTTAGTCGACTTCCACAGACAAACACTATAGCTTAGTATATCCCAGAATCCGCTAGAATCATAGGGGTGCCTCTGAGGATTTCGCTCATAACTCATAAAACACTCAGATTTTCTCCTGTCATCTACGGTGCAAACAGAAATGGAGAATTCAAGCCCCGTCCATTTCTTGTTGTTGTCAATACACGATTTTCTCTGACTATTCAGAAAAATTAACAGACAGTCGACAGTAAAGATCTCTGTACAGAAAGTAAACAAACTTCATTCATTTCGTTTTTTATTATTGTCGTGAGTTTCGCTGGTCACTATTTATATTCTTGAAGTCGCATGCAAAAAACAGCCAAGACCAACCAACTAAATTCACGGAAATAATAAAAAATCAGCCTTTTATGTCATGTTTACTTTCTGTATTTACTGGAGCCTGGTCATGAGTCAACATATTCTCTCATAATCTGAAAACAAAAAATAAACGTAGCCGTACTTTAATTGGGGTATTAATTTTTTTCACTGTCAAAAAAGCTGCCAGATTGGCTGTATACGATGAGATGAGAATGAGGGCGAAGAACCACCAAGCACTTGTTAGAATACGACCTGGAGTCGTTGAAGGTGTAGAGTCAGTGTTTCCTGAAATTTAAAAATAAAAAGGAATTTCAAATTATGTGAGGGTAAAGTTTTTTGTTTGTTTTCAAATTGAAAGATAAACATAGGTTTACCTACATGTTTACCCTCAAAATTAGCCATTTTCTTCATTCCACAAGGAGTGGTACCACTCCAACTTCAGAAGCCTATTTATTTTCGTCCCGTCTGAATGTCTGCGCCGAAGTTAGAAATTTTGGAGTCATGAACCCCCCCCCCCCCCTTCTCACTTTCCCCTACAAAAATTGCCTTCATTCCCACTCTAACATCAATTGATATAGCTTTTTGGCACTTCCGTCTTTGTCACATCTGCCTTGTTTCGACAATCATAGTTGTCCTACTCATAAGTATATTACTTTATATTATATCTTCATCCGTGGCTCTCGACAGTACAGGTCTGTTGTTGCCGTTTTTTATTATTAGCACGATTTCCATTAGGTACTTTTTTTTATATACTTGGAATAGCCTTTGTTATTTTTGGCATGTTATTCCAAGTTTATAAATATTTGCCAACGCAGGACACGGGAATAATCAAGAAAAGGAACGAATGAAGGCCTCATTAATTCAGAGAACAGGTCTTCTATAACTGCCGACTGTCGCACGTCATCTCTCTCTCTCTCTCTCTCTCTCTCTCTCTCCGCCATAAGTTCCGTCTGTCATCCAGTGAAGCCTAGTTCACAGACAGATTCCATATTGTTTAGTAGGCCCTATTTCATCCTTGTCCGTGTGTAATTGGGATCGTCTCGTCATATAAACTTGTGTTAAGTGTCACATATGTGGAAACTCAACTTTCCCTCTAAGCTGCTCAGTTGCGCTGTGTGTCGATCGATATGTCCCATATTTACAGTGTCTTAATGATATACTGTACCTGTTGAAGTCTTGTAATCTTATCTCTTGAACATATTGGTCTATTTGGAAAATGTGGTGACTCAAATTGTGGAAGCAAATACGTACTAATTGAATGGACGTGGTTCAAATCTTGTCTGCGTGTCTAGCAGCTGGTCCATATTCATAGTAACTTCAGAATATAAATGTTGAAAATCTTGATTAAAATCACATTGCTAGTATTTGGGAAAACGTGTTGACTAAAACTGCGAGGCGAATAGGTGTCAGCTAAACGAACTTTATTTCATATCTCGTCTGCTGCCTTTCGATTTTAAAAAATAAAGTTGGTACTTGAGAGTACATGAAAAAAGAAACGGTAATCTTTTACTTATATTTGAGAATTATTCTGCGTTTTTATTTATTGTCTAAGCTTATTGTATCTACAGTTAGGTGGCGTGGCCAAGTCGCCAACATTAGTACCACCAGAATGGTTGCAGTATATTATGATGCGATTGAATGTTTGCATACAAATAGTGAAACAAGTTCAATATTCTATATAACTACATATAGTGTATAGATTATACGATATGCCATATCTGAATAGGATGTTTTTTCTCAAAGCAATGAATAAGATTGAGAGATGAAGTCTTATGTTTCTTATGTTTCAATTTTTTCTGGATATGAAAGAAAGATCTGGAGACACTTCCTCCCCATACACCCACAAAAAATAATTGCACATAAGAAATAAGAGCTTTATCAATCGTAATTCCTGGACATTAGAACCTAAAAAAATACCGTCAAGGAGCTCCATAAAGGCTATCCATAAATTACGTGACCTATTTTTTATTTTATCCCCCCACCCCCCCCCCCCTCTCCGTCAACCAATTGTTAAGAATGTAGGAACCCCCACATCCTGCTTAAGTAAAACACAATTATAATAATAATTTCTTAATTTTCTGAATATGTTTCAAATTCACACAATTTATTTTTTACTGTAAAAGCTGTTTTGTTGACGTCAACTTTTGTCACACCCCCCTCTCCATCCCAAAATCCCCCTTGTCACCGACTGTCAAACTTTTTAAGCCCCTTTAATTGTAATCTTAATTTATGGACATACCCTTACACGTATTGTTGGTAATAATACTCACGTGGGAGACAGGTAATGGAGTTCTACTTGATGATGACTAACTCACTGACGGATGTCTACATGAATAAATATGGTATACACAACAAAACACAGAATATAATCATACAAATGACAATACACAGGACATAATCAAATGTATTGTCATTTGTATGATTATATTCTGTGTTTTGTTGTGTATACCATATTAATTCATGTAGACACCCGTCAGTGATAGTGTGTCAGTCATCATCAAGTATAACTCCATTACCTGTCTTGCACGTGAGTATTATTTTCAATTATGTTCTACTAGCAGTACTACCTTGTATTGTTGGTACTGAATTTCACGAATAAAGTGTCAAAATCCCATTGTGTATTATCTCTTACCTTGCAACAAAGAACCAAATATGAACCAGAACGATTCTCTGATAGTAATTTGAACACCATCTGCTTGTTGACTCTTGTCATTTCCAACTCTCTCCAAAACGTAGAGAATAATGCTCACAATAACAAAGGACATCAGAGTGCAGATCCAGACAACAGGTGACAGGGGGTTGAGGAATTCAAAATACGAGTTCTCATTTTTTGGTATCATCATCAGCACAGATATAAACCTTGTTTTAAATGGTTTGGTGAAGTCCACAACTTCTTCTCGTTGAGCGTTAACAGACAACGGAGCCACAGACATTGTTGCATTCTGCAGATAATGAAAATATTCACACATAAAAGTATACACAAATGTTTCTCAAACATAACTCAGTTAAAGTCAGCTACGATGTTTCTCAAACGTAACTGAACTAATGCCAGCCGCAATGTTTCTCAAACGTAACTGAATTAATGCCAGCCGCGATTTTTCTCAAGCGTAACTAAGCTAATGCCAGAAGCGATGTTTCTCAAACATGACTCAGCTAATGCCAGCCAAGATGTTTCTCAAACATGACTCTGCTAATGCCAGCCAAGATGTTTCTCAAACATGACTCTGCTAATGCCAGCCAAGATCTCAAACATCACCGAGCTAATGCCATCGTGTCATGGCTTATAGCTTAGCTGCGATATCTGCGCCTTTCAGCCTGACACATTCTACTTTGGCATGGATTTTGAGTCCTTTTGGCCCTCTATGGAATGGGACAGTTAACTCCACCGCAAAATCTCCTTAATAAGAAGAATCATGTCTGAAGTATCTGTTTTCCTATTATTATTACAACATATTAAATATACTCACTCGCCTTGTGTTTCCTGGGCCAGAAAAATAAACAAAGAATAGCAACACTGTTATTTGTCAGCATAAGAGGCGACTAAGGAGATTTGGATGTGGAGTTGGTTGTCACACCCCGTAGGAGTTAAAGATGACACAGAAGCCATACCTAAGAGGAAATATGTCAGACTGAAAAGGACAGCTATCGCAGCCAAGGTGTGGATCATGACACAAATACGTCTTTGGTGGGCATCCTGCTAGTTTACAAGTTTGAGAACAAACGACGGGGTGGTGGCAGCAGCTCGTTGATATTGCAAAGGCCTATACTCCTAAAGTTTCGTTATATGAAATGTTTTGTTCACAGATGCCAGTTTACTGGAAGTCGCTCTAAATTTATCAAGATACACATATATGTACATGCATATATATATATATATATATATATATATATATATATATATATATATATATATATATATATATATATATATATATATATATATATGCACATATATACACATACATGACATACAATCTTTTCAGGGTTGCAAAATTGTTGAAAGTTTAAACTAGTAAAATTTCAGGTAAATATGACCATACTTGTAACGTTTAATAGGTTTTCAAATTGATCAATAATATTTTAAAAAAAATTACCAAACATTAATTTAACTGACAGTGACACTTATAAAATGTCTACATTTGTGAATTTTGGCTGTGAAATTGTCACATTCTGGCAACACTGTTGTAAACATCGTTACAAAAAACATTACTTTCTGAAGGTAGGGTCCCATGACTTCCGATTTCAGCTGGACTATCCTGGTTTTCAACACTCTGTCACAGCTAACGTTCTCATGGTCGCTAACATGTCTTGTTTTTGAGTTTGTAACCAACATTAAGAAGCAGAATGCGGAAATGAGAATTATATTTTTTAAATGACACCTTTCTCATACATTGTCACATAATTTCATAGCACTTATTACTGTTACAAATTTAAATATTAACCAAAATTTATGGCAAAATAGTTCCTTGATGATGAGGTTTGCTTTCAGCACAAGAATCAATTGGCAACGTTTGTTCTGTGGTAGTCTAGTCACTATTGTTGATAGCTTGTACCATGACCATAATTATACTCCAAATATTATGACGATATAATTATAAGAAATCATTCTAGAAACAGATTAGCTTTTCACACTTACCCCAGAAAGTAATTCTCCAACCATTCCATTCCACTCCCCGTTAGGCATTTTGTTGCCAAATTTCCCGTCATGCACAAGATAAATCTGATACTCAAAATCCAACATTTTAGCGATCTCGTCTATAAGATCAACAGCGAACCCTTCAAATCTGTCATTTCCTCGTCTTAACATATGGTCTCTTTTTTTCATAGTAAATGGACGTTCCTTTATAGAAATTAATATTCTCTTTATTCAAACAATCAATAACTATACTATAGTGTGAGACAGATAGCATATTCATAGTAAATATCCTCATATTCTATTGGCTAATAAATGTATATGTATCAACATCGTTAACCTATTACTTCTCAAGTGTTTAGGGCAAGAGCGAAGTCACTTTTCAGTTGGTGGATGTTAAATGTACCCAAAAAACGTGAAAAACAAGACTTCGAGTGTCAACTTTATACCAGACACCGCATGAAAAAAGCAAATAATGTAATCATTTCATTGCAGAAATGTCCGTTTTAATTCCTCTCTCCAAACACATAATATGAGATGTTTCATCTACCATACTCAAACACAAGAAAATAGTTAATTCATCTACCATACTCAAAGCACAAGAAAAAAGTTGTTTTATCTACCATAATCAAACACAAGATAAAAGATGTTTCATTTAATATACCCCAAACACAAAATAAAAGTTGTTTCATCTACCTTACTCAAACACAAAATAAAAGTTGTTTCATCTACCATACTCAAACACAAGATAAAAGTTGTTTCATCTACCATACTCAAACACAAGATAAAAGTTGTTTCATCTACCATACTCAAACACAAGATAAAAGTTGTTTCATCTACCATACTCAAACACAAGATAAAAGTTGTTTCATTTAATATACCCCAAACACAAGATAAAATATGTTTTATCTGCCATACTCCAGACACACTACAAGAATTATTTGGTCTTCCAGACTTTAAACACAGAATAAGAAAATCTTCATGTCATACTCCAAGCACACGATAAGAACTGTTTTATCTACCTTATCTTTACTTGTTAAGATAAAAATATATATCTGCCTACACATACAATAGATATTGGAGAACAAGTGCTACATGCCCTGTCTCGGGGCTGGTGACAATAGTACAGTTCATTGATGAAATTATATATCATATCATCGCCTGACTTCGGCTGAAGAACGAGGAAGAAGTAGACATTGTAGGGCTCCCCGTGGTCATGCAACTACGGTACTCCTACAACTCTGACGGTTTAATGGATTATGAATAATAATGATAATAATAAACCCATAACCCATCAGGGTCGTAGGGGTGGGACATTGAGACACGTGATATAGAAATATCTCCTCGCATCTCTATTCTCTACTAACCTGATGAGGATAAAAACTTCACACCCTCCTCAGTCCTTGATGTTATCCAGCCATTTCTTCTTCTACCAACCTCGTTTTCTTCCACCCTTCACGAAGAACATCTCTTGTCATTGAGGATTGTTTCACCAAGGGCCCGTACCACCGGAGTTTATGAAGTTTCCCAATTGTGAACATTGGTTCTTGTTGACCCGCTATTATATTAATTATATTATTCACAAACACATTGGTCTTATGTTCTCGGTAACAGATACACAACACACGTCTATAGCATTTTATTTCATAAGCCTGTTTTCTTCTAAGTCTGCAGTTACAGTTCAAATCTAGACTTATGTGCGGTTATAGATAATATGATCGACGGAAAACGCAAACGAGCGAGAGATAGAGAGTCGGTTTGGAAAAACTGTAAATCACGGTTAAATGTTAATTGGCATATTGCCTATGAGCGGATATTCTGTACACAAAAATCTTCGTCCAGACATAATAATTACTTAGATAGCAACAACATGCATATCACATAATAATAGTGATGAATGTAAGATTAAACCTAAAATAATTCGGGAACTCGAAAAGGGAGGGAGAGTGAGGAGGGATTGGAATACATTAAACACATCCCTTTCCAACTTCCAGACATTAATCTACATTTCTCCTGAAAAATAAGAGCCGGGTTAGATTAGTCTATGTAACACTCGCTTGTAAATATTATTTTCCTCTTCTTCTCTTTCACAGTTTAACATTTTTAAATGTTTAGACAGTACGTCCGGTTTTCTTGATAAACGTTTATGTTGTATTTGAAAGCTCCTCAAAATTCCGATACAAATTAACATGTTTACACAGCAAGTCTAGTTTCTTGAAAAATGTTGATGGTTTGAAATCTTCTCAACGCTCCCATACAACTTTCTGTAGTTGTCTGTTTCTGTGGGCCAGTTCTCCGCCATCAGATGGATCAGTGTAATTCAGTCTTAAAAAAAGATCAGGCAAATCGAACGCCTTGCTCTCAAACGCGTGGTGTGAGACTCGAACTTGGACAAGGGGTACACGATGTCGGTGAATGACACCTCGGCTAAGAGGGCGAAAGAGCCAGGGTCCAACTCCTCTGTTGAGTTCTTCCCCTTAAGGAACCAGGCTCACGGATGAGAAACGGTTCAGTACCCAATGGGCACAGGCACATCACGTCCAATTACACGAGGCAAGTTCATAGACAGTGGAACACCTCGTGCGAGTCAGACGAGAGCAAAAATCGCGTGCCTGGAGACAGATATAGAGGCTGTCACAGGCTAAGGGTAGCACACCCGAATTGTCAAGGCATGCCGAAATCGGATGTGATAGGCCTACAAGGCGCATAACGGTGGCACAACGTAATCACGCTCCCGGCGGAAATCGCACGGACACCCGTGATGGTTACAATGGAGCGAACGCAAATCAAACAAACAAACTAGTTCATCCATGCTATTATACCAATTCAAAATTCCTAGACACAATACTTGAGTATTTTGTCACTGTCCTCAGGAGATAATCCACTTTAATTGATCAAAAACACATTAGGAAAATATATTTTTTTTAACCTGTCATTTTGAACTGAAGTCATTGAAAGGTTTGATCTGGATTTAGAATGTAAATATTGGGCCGTCTTTTATAACGAGCTATACCACCAAAGACGTATTGTGTCATGATCCACGTCTTGGCTGCGATAGCTGTGCTTTTCAGTCTGACATATTCCCTCTTGAGCATGGCTTTTGTGTCACTGCCTTGATATATGTCAACCTTGGTTGCACCATTGCGCATAGTCGTTAAAACATTTGAGCAGAGTAAGCTACTTAGGTTACTATAAGTTTATCAGTTCAAATGACGTTATAAGTCAATCATTTTTTTGCGAGGCAAATTTGTGTCAGCTGAACGAAGTAGGTTCTACTTTTTCTTTTTGTTTGCTCGCAGAGTTCTGAAGATTCACAGGATGTAGTTTGAAGAAATAATGCATTTTGTCATGGTTTACAACTTGACTGCGATATCTGCATCTTTCGGCCAAGGAATAGGTTCAAATCCCATCTGCTACCTTCTAATTTTTGTTCAATAAATCCTCTAAGCTTCCTAATAATATTATTCATTTAACCAACTAGAACATATCTCCGTATGACAAAGCTGCGTTTCCCAACAACAAGAAATAAATGGTATGTTGTATGTATTCGTTCTCAACCTACAGCCACATCTTTCTTGTATAGCAGGATAATCGTCCTATTAAATTCCAACAGGAAATAGACCAGAGAACGGAAATTCGTTGTGTCGCCGTTTTATTTGCGGAAATTGAGCGAGACATCCGACTTCAACGTTCGTAACTTGTTTGTTTGTTTTGTTTTGCGTTCGCTCAATTGTAACCATCACGGATATCCGTGCGATTTCCGCCGGGAGCGTGATTACGTTGTGCACCGTTATGCGCCTTGTAGGCCTATCACATCCGATTTCGGCATGCCTTGACAATTCGGGTGGGCTACCCTTAGCCTGTGACAGCCTCTATATCTGTCTCCAGGCACGCGATTTTTGCTCTCGTCTGACTCGCACGAGGTGCTCCACTGTCTATGAACTTGCCTCGTGTAATTGGACGTGCTGTGCCTGTGCCCATTGGGTACTGGACCGTTTCTCATCCGTGAGCCTGGTTCCTTAAGGGGAAGAACTCAACAGAGGAGTTGGACCCTGGCTCTTTCGCCCTCTTAGCCAAGGTGTCGTTCACCGACATCGTGTACCCCTTGTCCAAGTTCGAGTCTCAAACCACACGTTTGAGAGCAAGGCGTTCTCGAGCTGAGCGTCCTTGTCCCAATAGCGCCTTAGCCCATCAGGTACTGAACCCTTTCTCTCTTCAAGTGTATTTCCGGTGTAGGAAAACCTGACAGTAGAGTTGGGCCAGGGCTAAATGGTTGTCCCTTTTGTGCCTGAGCCCATCGGGTACGGAACCCTTTCTCTCTGCAAGTGTACATCCGTTATAGGAAACCTTGACAGTAGAGTTGGGCCAGGACTACCATCGTTGTCCCTTTCTTGCCTAAGCCCATCGGGTGCAGAACCCTTTCTCTTCGCGAGCATATTTCTGGTTTAGGAAGGCTCGACATAAGAGTTGGGTTAGGTCTTCTTGCTTTACCAAACGCCAATGGATGGGTCTGGGTCTCTGCCTGTAAGGTACACAGGTAACTAGAAGCTCGACTCGAGCTGACGGAGCTTGTAGTTCCCTTTTCCTAGGGACTTTTCACTTTCTATTTGCAGTTCGCGCTGCCCTCTAGCGCTGTTCTGCCCTTTCAATCTATTTGTCTCTCGCCATGCATCTACCTTTACGTGCATTTTACATTGGCCGACCCAATGTTCGGACTGGACTTACTTGCTTCACTGTATGTCGACAGTGTCGCTATATGTGGTGATGGTGGTGGTGTCGGAGATATTGTCTGTCTCTTGTGCAGTCAAATATCTTTCCATCTGCTACCTCCACATTCTCGGACACGATCCCCAAATGATTTGGCCAGAATCAGCTCGAGCTGCTGTATTTCTGTTTCCAGGGTGCACCGCGTGGAGGTACATTTGGGATCTTGGTTATCTGCTAACCCTGGGCCCGCCTAGAGCAATGCGTTCCCTTTGCACCCCAACGTTCGTAACTAAAAAGTTCAGAGTTTTCATGACTTCCAATGTAATCATACATACTTACAAACTGGTTACCAAATTAATGCTAACAAAGGTCACACATGTTTGACCTTTTTGCATCTGTCTTGCGTCGCTATCGACATATCTATAAACGCTCACATGACAGTGGAATAATACATTACCTCAATCATGACAACTTTGGCAGTTCTTCCTCGTAATGGAAACGGTGAAGATCTGTTCCCATGATGTTTGTCTTTGTAGAGTTTTAATCGTTCATGATCCATCACATCTTCAGAGTATTGCCATTTACCTCGCTGTGGAAATAGATGAGACTTCATTGCTACGGGTTAAACTAACAATTAAGGTGTACATAATGTTATAGAATATAACTGCACAGTGATGTAAAGTTTTGGAGACTCACCATGTATCTTCTTCCTCTGCTTTTGTGTTTATTTTCAAACTCCTGCTGAGTAGCATGATCTAGATTAGTCAACAGAATGTGTTATACGGACCGTTGACAGTAAAGCCCGATGTACAGAAAATAAACATGACATGAAGGTTGATTATTTTCGTGAATTTCGATTGTCGTCCTTGGTTTTTATATATAGGTAGCCTTTCATGGCGTGGTGGCCCCCACAACACTTCATCTATACAGTTTTAGCCCCCCTTCCCTATGAATAAGAGACTTCTCACAGCATTGTGCGCCGCTGAGTTAAAGTCATCTAGGTTTAAAATATTGATCTAGAGAAACTCACCTCCTTTTGATGAAAAAGAAACGACACAGGATTATACAAAAGCTCTATAGCTCGTTATTTCTGGAGATCAAAAACAAGGCTGAAAAGGCCCGGTCAATACTACTATAATCAACGAAGAAACTTACTGTGATTAATTTGTCTCCAGAGGTTCCATGGCATGCACACCCAACAACATAACATATAGACACATACCACCAAATGTCACACAAACAACAAATTATTTTCTATTAATACAACAATCACTATTGGTTGGATGATGTGAGGCCTATGTCTTCTTTTGTGTCTATGGTCAGAATTTCGAACAAGTGAGAGATGCGCGGAGTTGAAAGAAATGAGATACATTTAGGAATAAAAGCAAAAGTTATCGATAAACACAGATCCGAAACGAATCAATTACTACACGCTGAAGGACATAATGAATGGGAGATCGAAGCACATATGGACGTTTCTGGTGTGCCATGCTGATCATGATCTGAGGACTAACTAACCAACTAACTAATAACAGTTACTACTTACCATGTAGGTGTCGCTACCAGTGACTGATGTGATTATCAGAGAAAAGTTGTTACGTCGACCAGAGCTGTTAAACTCCAGCATTCCAGTCACGCCCCTCTCCACATTCTAAAAGTGAAATATGAAGCATATCGTTATTAAGAGACAAAATTCTGGGTCGTGATTTCTCGCCTGATATGACCGCTCCTCCAATCGATCCAGTTGTAAATGAATGTCTGACACATGAGTTATGGAAAGTAATCACTGCAAGGATGGGAACTGATCATCCAACTTAATAGTTTCTGCGATTTAGTACATGAAGAGTATCTTCATCACCAGTGGCAGGTTGATGCCATTGGACCTACTCTTACCTTTGTTAATAAGAGACAGAGGGCAAATTGTTCAGAGTGTGTGAATTGGAAAATGTAACGATGGCAGTGAATGGATAATGGTGGAAAGGAAGAAATACAGCTGGGGAAACGTATACGGAATGCACTGGTGATAAGACAGAGGTGACTTTACAAGAATTTGCTCAGATATACTCACAACAGCAAGACGCAATCATATACACAGATGGCCCAGTCAATAGAGAAATGAATAAGCTCGGATAGGGTTTTGTTGCCTATAGGAATAGCAGAAAAGTGCTTGAGAAATCATCTGAATATTCCACAACAACATCGAGTATGAAAATGGAAATACAAGCGGTGCTTGCGACACTCGGTTGATGAGTGAAATATCAACTGTGATGCATGCTGCGAAAGATAGAAAGATGCATGTTCCCAAAGGATTGGGTCTTGTAACTGAAATAACTCGGTTCTCCAAGGAATTACACGGATATACTGTTCTTGTCATGCAGTGGTCCGAGGCAACGAAAGAGCTGACTCATTGGCAGGCAATGCTGTGATTGAAGGCACAGTATTGAAGATAGATATAGGGCTGACCTAACGAGTCCAGCCATTGATCTACTACAAAGGGAAGAAGACGCTGCCAAGAGCGTTAATGTGCACATGCAAAGAATGACAGATATGGGATTACCCAGAGGTGAGGGGGGGAAAGTGTGTTCTCTCTGGAAAGTTATAAGATCGCATAATCATCATCTGACTGATACTTTTTGTCTGAATAATCGTGGATGGATGCTTGAACGGAGAACAGGACACTTATGGAAATGTCCTGTGTGCCATGATACTGGTTTCTAATCAAGAACCAAGTATTTCGTTATTTCAAGAAGTTTACCAGAAAATACGAGTGAATGTCTTGGAAAAAGATAGAGAAGAACGTGATTTATAATTACACAGGTGTCCATTACTGATTCTCCTTGGTTCTTTCATTTTTTTAAAAACTCGTAAAGAAAATTTATTTAAAGGAAATCCCATACCCCTTTAGGAAAGTGGAATGTAGGGTCCTGGTTTTAGAGTCAGTGAATATTACTGCAGATTAGTTTTCCACATATGTTTATATATGCATACGTCGGTGACTTCAACTCCAAATCTTCTACATATGTCTTGAGTTTGTTGTGGCCAATTCCAAGATTTTTCATTTATTTCAAGTTTATGTATTGCATTCACTTTTTGACCGCATGGATGTAATAAGTCTCAGCTTTAGTCTATCATGGCTTTCATGATGAACGTCATTTCTGGGAACTTTATTGAGTCTTCTACTTGTTGTTATGCATTTACTTGAAATGGCATCCTGTTAGGGTTAGAATGTCTATACCATTTGCCCTGATTTGTAAACGATCAGGAATCCGTTGAAGACAACTTGTCTTACATGGTTTTTCATCTGTGATAGATGTTATCATCACTATCACCACCATCATCGTCATTGTCATCATCATCGTCCATCACCATCATCCATTCAACTATTATCATCATCATCATGTGCCATGCAACCTGGCATGGATCATAGGTCTGCACAGATTTCTATTTCTAGTATCGGGTATCAGAATTGTTGTTGACTCTTTGCCATGCCACGATGTTAACATATCCAATTTTTTCTCTCAATGTCGTTCTTGTTTTTTTTTTTGTAAACATGCTTGCCTGTTGTAGGTATATTCTCTAGACTGTGTGATGACGTATTTAAACAATAAATATTGTTTCGTTCTGACTTTATTGAATATATATATAGGTGTTTCTTTCTGTTCTTCCTATCTTCACTACTTCGGTCTTTTCTATGTTTATCTTCATGTTAAAGGTTTGGCATGTTTAATGTAATCTGTCTATTTTTCTTTGTAGTTGCTCTTCTGATGATGCTACTCGCCTCGCGCTTGGTCGTCTGCAAATAGCAATTCGTTTAAGTTATCCTTCAAATTGTGTTCTTCCATTGTCTTTGCTACTTTGCAGATGTGGTCTATGTATGTTATAAAGAATAGGGGGATAGTACACATCCCTATCTCATTCTCGAATGAGATATTTATTTGAAAATACTTGGATGTGCCTGCGCTCGTTCTTACTGCGCATTGACTATTGGCGTATATGCTCTGACATAGTCTTATCAGATGTTCTGAAACTCCATATATCTGTAATGTTAATCCTTCATATAATATATAAATCACAGATGTAGATCCGTGGTTTACTTATAAAGTCATCTCTGTTAGTTTTCCTAGGTTATACATTGCATTGTCGGCACCATTACTTTCTAAGCGATACTATAGTATAGACATACGTTCTTACAATACCTTCATGTTCTCATTCTTCACTGGTCACTTTTCTGGGCGATGTTAAGTATTTACAATGGTAAATCTCCCGTGTGTGGGAACAATCCGATAGTATCGTGTGAGCAGATTTCCATTTATTTCCTTATCCACTCTTTTGTCATACTCCTTGTGTTTTGCTATGTAGTTTGGTATTTTTTTCATATCGTGTACCCGTCTTCCTTCTTTATTCTCTCCTTTATTATTTACTTTTGCTTCTCTCTTTTTATCATGCCATGTGTCTCTTTGTGCAATATTCATTTTGTGTTTGTTTTTGTCCTGATAAATACTTTTGGTCGAAACGTCGCATGTTTTGTAGTTGTCATTAGTATGTTGTGTACGTTAATATTAAACAATAGTCTTTACATAGTTTATTTTTTCCTCCAAGTATTTACTGTAGTTTATGATGTAACAGTAAGAAGAAAACGATGGATTTAAATCGGATATGTGCTTAGAATGAATGAAAATAGATTGCCACTACAAGAATTAGAATGGGTACCCGGCGCAAGAGAAAGAGAACTGTCAAGAGAAGTACTTCTATTATGAAACGCTTCCACTATGGGTCTCAACAACATGCAAGAAATCCACACACAGTAGCATCACATCACTCCAACTGGAGAGCTCTGGTTTCTGCCCCTAATCGCCTTATCCAGCGCTGATGAAACATAGACAGATATATATATATATATATATATATATATATATATATATATATATATATATATATATATATATATATATATATATATATATAATATCTAAATACGTAGATAGAGATATGATATAAATACAGAAAGATAGACATACATACATATACACATACCATACACACCGCACGCACGCACGAAAGCAAACACACACACACACACACACACAAACACACACACGTACAGATAGACAGACATGATAGATAGATATATCATTTACATAGGTCACCAGGTTGCTAATAACATTATGATTATATCTTAATGGTTAGAACGTTGTCTCTTTATACCGGTCAGCAATATAAAATATTCTCTTGAAAAAATAATTATGCCCTTTCTCACAACATTGAGGCGTATTATGATATACTGTATTAATTCCAAGATTTTGCATTGGCTATATAGAACAAGAGTATGTAAACAAATTCGAATATCTGGGAGCAAATATAAACAGTTCCAGAGATTGTTCTGTCGAGATTAGAAGAAGACTCGCAACTGCAACACTCAAATTAACACAAATGAAAAAGCTGTGGCAAAGTAGTATTAACAACACTAAAGTAACACATTTAGGATCCTGTGTTTTCCCAGTGGCAACATATGGATGCGAGACTTGGACTTTAAACAAGACAATATCTGAAAGAATAAATGCATTTGAATTCTTTATTCTCGATTAGAATCTGGCTTCACAGCTCTCGGGACATTCCCATAAGTGCTCTACCCTCCGCTCCAGCAGCCATCCCAGTGTATGTAGACTCAGAGTTCCGGTCAGGCGTTGATTGTGTGATCTTTGGGACTTTCCAAAAGATTTACTTTTCCTTCCCTCACCTCTGGATACTCCCATTTCTAACATTCTCTGTATGTGTACGTTCTCAGCCTCATTGACATCATCTGCACATTGAAATGAATTTATTACTGCCTTCATTAAGTCTGATTTATCTCTTCTCAGCAATGTGCCGTCTATTGCCGCATTGCCTGCCAATAAGTCGGCTCTCGTTTCCTCTGAGCCCAGCATGAATAGGACAGTATATCTATGTAATGCTCTGGACAACTGAGTTGTTCAATAAGTCCCACCATTCTTTTCTTAGCATTAACTTTTCTATCTTGCGCAGCATGCTTTCATTTGAAATAAAGTGCTACAGAAAGACTCTACAAATATCACGAAAGAGAAAAAGAAGAAATGAAATTTTGAAATTAATTAAACTAAATGAAGGGTGGCTTCTAAATACCATCATAAGAAGGAAGCTACAGTATTTTGGACACTTAATTAATGCGACATGATGGTATCAGACGGCTGATTCTAGAGAGCAGAGTTCCATTCGAGAGAAGAAGAGGGAAGCCAAGAAGACGAAGGACCAGCAACATCGAAGAATGTTTGCACACATGTCTCTGACCATTGCAGGTCTGCTTTCCCGTACAAAGAGGCAGGCAGTCAGAGTCAAATAGAGGGTGTCTACAAAGTCTCTGTACACTCATTTACATTGTTGGTGACACTGAGTCCAATGAATTTTGAATATTTAGTGTGACGTCAGTGCACAGAGGCTTTATACCCTATATGTTCTTACGAGGGAAAGAGACACGATTAATTAATTGATTGACTGATCGATTGGTTGATTAATTGATTGATTGAGTGAGTGAACATCATACAAAAATAATTCTACATTTAAACCTGTGGTAAAATAAATCATGGCTATCCACATTAAAAGCCTACGAGAATAATCAAACAAGCCTTCATTTGTGAGGAGTTTTATTATTTTATTTCTTTTAATTTGTAACTATGTACAGTATATATCCTTGTTTCGCCTGCCAAATAACAAAATTCACGGAAATAATCGAAAACATAACTCATGATGGCTTGTTTTGATTCTACTTGATTCTACGTTACTGAAGATAGCCATGTGAAAATATGGTTCATATGCCAAATCTGACCCGCTAATTTTAATTCGGTGTTCTCTTATTTAAACCTACATAATTTAACAAGTAATTCCTCTCACATTAAGAATGACTCTACTCATTTCATTTCTCAGAATAGGATCAGTAATATTCATGTTCATTTGGTCTGCGCCACTTGTTACCAAACTGTATGACTTTGCCACAAGTTTTAGTGCGTCGCTGGCCAATGCGAAGTCAAGTCGAGGGTGACCTTTCGAACTGAGGCTGTCGTTAAAAGGTAACAAGGTAATCACTGTAAAGTTACAGGCAATATCACTGTACTTTGTAAAGAGATTTTTCAGTTCGTCACCCTGAAAATAAAATAATGAATACTTTTAATGTACACAGATAATTTAGTTTTTAACATGCGTCACAGTAGGCACCTTGCCGTCTTTCCAGACAATAGTATTATTGATGCACTATAAGGACTATAAAGAGACATACACCACCAAAATGCAACATAATAATTAATAACACAAAATTAGCACAAGTTGAAAAAGTGAAATATCTTGGCACCCTGTTAACATCAGAAGGTAGAGGCTCAAGTGAGATAAAGAGCCGAACAGCACAAGCCAGATCAGCATTTCAAAAAATGATAACAATTTTTTGCAATGGAAGTCTATCAATGAAGACCCGAATTCGGGTGCTGAGATGTTATATCCAACCAATTTTATTTTTTTATGGATGTGAAGCGTGGTCTGTAAACAAGAAAATTCAAAGCGAATTAGAGGCTACAGAAATGTGGTTTCTGAGAAGAATGATGAAAATACCATGGACAGCCAAGAAAACTAATGCAGAGGTTCTCATTGATGCTGGCGTAAAAAGATCAATCATATCAAACATTAGGGGCAGACAGTCAAGGTTTCAAGGGCATGTGCTGAGAAGAACACAGCTTGAACACTTAATAACCACTGGAAAGATCAAAGGGAGAAGAGATAGGGAACGACAAAAAGAAAAGTTACTAGATGGGCTTATATCGTGGCACGGTAGAAGCACACCAACCGAGCTTAGTGACAACACCAGATACAGAGAGTCGTGGAGAAACATGATCGCCTACGTCAGTTGGCACGGCACTTGATTGATACGGACTGTAATGTGTGACCCATTGCTATGGAGGATATGACTTACAAGACCAATCTGAGCCGCAATGAGTCTTCAACAATATGTACAAGGAATCACAAGTCCAGCTTGTACCATCGTGTGCTGTTGTATCTACGTAGAAGTGCAGCATTTGAACTAACGGCTGAATCCTAGTTTGATTCTCCACTGTGACCTTTGGTCTACTTTCGAGGTATATTCTGACCTTTGTTGTGTGATTTGGCAAGCGTAAGATTAAGTACTTAGAATATGGCTAGGATTAGAAATAATATGTCTAATGTATGCGCGCACCTCGCTCCGTGTATAGCGCGCAGAAATCCCCTGTGAGAAACGTTTGTGGAACCTGAAATTCTTCTTCTTCTGTGTTCGCTTTATAACTCATGTATACCAGTAGGTTGTAGCCCAGATAAATAAGTACCACGGTATACAGCATACCTGCGATATCTGTGACTTTCGTGCTGACGCATTCCACTTCAGCACGGCTTCGGGATCACTTTCACCCTCTATGGTATCGGACAGTCAACTCCATCTTATACTGTTCTAAGACGTCTCATGCGACATGTGTCACAGGTAACAGTGTTGCTATTCTTTGTTCCCATCTCAGGCCCAGCAACACATGGTTGAACTTCATGGTTGGTTTTTGCTGATCCAGCGGTCCATGGGATCATGCACTTTGACCCAATGTCATTGTGTGATATATGCATGTGTTTGTGAGCTGTTGGTTTGTTCCATATAATGTATTTCCTTTATCTGACCCTGGATGGATCTGAACATCATCAATTGCAGCATATAAACGTTTTCTTGAGGACACAATTAGTCATCTGGTTCCTTCACACGATAGGTACTTTTCTTCTTCTTCTGTTGTTTGCTTAACATGTGTCTATATCTGTGACAGACAGACATCATATTCAAGACATTCTTGAAACATATGTTCTGCAGTCTGTGGTGATTGTCCACGTGTACAAAAGGATGTTGTCAATCTTAATGTAGTATACATGTGACTGGAGTAGGTTGTGTCCTGTTTTGAAGCGTAGAATAACAACTTGTCTGTTCATAAATTGATAGTCATCTTGTGTTAGTGACTTTCTTTTTTATTTCACCATTATACTTTCATTTTTCTTACGGTATTGTAAAGTCTAAAATTTTTTAGAACCAAAAATTCTTTATGGATGTGAAACATACTGCCAAAAAAAAAGCTCAAAGTGAACAGAGGCTACTGAGATGTGTTTTTTATTTTTAGAAGAATGATGCAAATTCCACGTACATCCAATAAAACTAGTTCTCAGAGGTGCTGGAATAAAAAGATAAATTATAACAAACATCAGAAGTAGACGAGACAAGATATTTAAGGAATGTGATGAGAAGAGCAAAACTTGAACATTTATTAACCACTAGAGATCTAAGTAGACTATAACTTCTGACTTTCGGAGAAGACTTAAGACGTTTGAAAACAAATTCCATAGACGTTTGTTGGGTATCTGTTACCGGGAACTTAAAACCATGCACAAAATATGTATAATATATATATATCGATTATTAAAATCATTGGCCAGAGCAAGGGAAGAAGAAAGAGAGAGATGAGATAGATAGATAGATAGATAAGATAAGATAAGATAAGATGATTAGATTAGATTAGATTAGATTAGATTAGATTAGATTAGATTAGATTAGATAGATAGATAGATAGATAGATAGATATATAGATAGATATATATATATATAGATAGATAGATAGATATATAGATAGATAGATAGATAGATAGATAGATAGATAGATAGATAGATAGATAGATAGATAGATAGATAGATAGATAGATAGATAGATAGATGGATGGATGGATGGATGGATGGATGGATGGATGGATGGATGGATGGATGGATGGATGGATGGATAGATAGATAGATAGATAGATAGATAGATAGATAGATATATAGATAGATAGATAGATAGATAGATAGATAGATAGATAGATAGATAGATAGATAGAAACAAAGAATTCTGGATAGATTATTACTGTGGCATGGGAGAACACCACCAGCTGAACAGTAACAACACAGAGACAGAAAGTTGTGAAGAAACATAATCGCTTGCGCAACTCAGCATATCCGTTAATTGATTATTAAGTCATTGATACACATGACTGGTGATCAGTGGATTTAGGATAAGTACCTTATGATGACATTCATAAAAGTTGTGGAACTATTGTTGATAAAGATGATGACATAAATACTGATGATAAAACTTACCGGATCATAAAACATCCATCCGTAAGGAGGCGTAGACATCATGGCCAGATTACGAGACTGTAGGATGCAGTATACAGTCCATGTTAGTTAAGTGGTTTAATTTCTTCAAATGCTATTGTTATATGGGGCTGTCGATAAATTGATAAAGGGTGTCAATAATTGGGGGGGGGGGGGAGGGGAAGATAGTTTAAATATTTTGACATTTGTTAATAAGGGGATGGGGTCGAAGGAGGGGGCTGATAAAAGTTGACGTCAACAGTACGTATTTATGCATCAATTAAATTGTCTCAGTTTGAAAGATGTTTTTGTAAAAAATGTTTAACAAAACATGTTTTATTATAATGTGTGCCATCTCTCTTCTCCTCATGATGTGTCCAAAAATGTGGATTGTCCCTGCTGCGGTTAGTCAGCTCTATTTTTGAGTTTGCTTCTTTCAAGATATATTCATTACGAGTTTTATCTGTCCATTGTGTTCTTAACATTCTTCTATAAAACCACATTCTATGATGCTAATATATAACTATTGATGTGGGTCTTATGTTGCTACAACGTAACAATTGATCACGTTTAAACTGTTACTACACAGATGATGACATGTATATGCTGACACTACACACCAATTGATGACGTTTCTATACGACACAACAATTGATGACGCTTATATGTCACTACTACACAACTGTTGATGATGTATTCATGAAGCTACTACACAACAATTGATGACGCTTATATGTCATTACTACACACCTGTTGATGATGTATACAACAATTGATGACCTTTATACACTGCAATTACAAAACAATTTATGATGCTTATATGCTGCTACCGAAACAACCTATCTAATAAACTATATATTACTATATACTATACTTGTATATAGTCCGATATTGTTCATGTATAGAACAGTTTATTTTAGTTCGTTGTAGGTTTACCACTTGATTTGTGGACTAGAGATGTTAGTATGGGACAGGGTTGTCAAAGTTTGGCCATTTCATGGCCACGTTTTCGAAATTTTGCCATTTTTCATTGTCACTGTAAATCTTCTCTTCTTCTTCGCGTTCTTTCTCAAACTCCTGCAGATTAGCAGGATGTAGTCCGGAGAACGGACTGCGTTGTGTCATGGTTTACAGCATTGCTGAGATATCTGCGCCTTTCGCATCCGACTTCAGCATGGCTTTGGATCACTGACCCTATATGGGATTGGACAGCCAACTCCATCCCATAGCCTCCTTAGTCGCATTTTACAACATGCATGGAAGGTAAACAGTGTTGCTATTCTTTGCTCCCCTTTCGGGCCCCGGCACCACACGGGTGGTCACTAGCAATGAAAATTTCGACTGTTCGACCATTTTTTATATTATTGGTCAATTGGAAAAAGTACTGAAAATTAGACATTTTTTGGCAACAGTTTACCTTAAATTCAACTAAAAATAGTAAACATATTTCACCAATATTGCAACGAGGGTGGAGGTCAGATTGCCGTTTTGTGAAATATGGGAGTTGGGGGCAGTCCTGTAGTATGTTCCCTTGTATCTGTCTTGTTGTTCCATAGATGCAGACTGCCGAGTCGATGATACCAATCCGGTGCAAATATGCTTTTAGACGACAGCATCATGTTCTCATTCGTAATGATTTGGCTTGTTCATTTCTATTCAATTTGTTGATGTTGTTTTGTTCGGTTCTTCAATTTCCATTTAGTTCTCTCCATTCACAAGTTGGTCTGAAAAATATGTATGTAATTTGTCATTTACAGAATTTTGTCCCTACTGTCATTCTGTAAGCCTCTCGGTTCTGTGAAAACTGCCCAGACTCTTCCAGTATCATGTTCAGAAGTCCTTCGATATCATGTCCCCATCGCAGTCTTGGTCTGCATTGTGTTCTTCTTCCTGGAACATTTCCCTCCATGATTAATCTTTGTAAATCATTGCGTCTTTATATGTTAGCTTTTGGAAAGGTTGAATATGATTGTCAGAATCCTTAATTTGGTCTGAAAACTGGACGAACTAAATAGCGACAGATGGATGACGAGGAAAAAAAGGAGCAAATGCAGACTTTGACGAAATACCCAAATGGGCTGTATCTACATTATCTTTCGACACTCACGAAATGCCAATTATTTTCAAATTGGTGCCATCACAGTTTGGTTTAATCACTCGTGTGTTCCTGGGACCCAAAAGGGGAGCAAAGAATATCATCGATGCGTCCTGTAATGCACGTCGTGAGAGGCAGCTCACGGAGGTTTTGGGGTGGCGATATCTGTCTCATCCCATATTGGGCCAAAGTGACCCACAAGGTATGCTTAAGTGCGATGTGTCAGAGTGAAAGGCGCAAAAATCGTAGCCAGGCTGTAAACCATGATACAACAAACGCCTTCTCTCGAATACATCCTGTTAACCTGCACAATTTTGAGAACAAACACAGAAGAATAATTTTCAATTAAAACATCTCTCTTACCTCATCCAATAGTAATTTGACATTGTCTTTATTGCAAAGGACGACAGATTTCTCGATAAGAACCTTACGCATCTCCACTAATGCGTCTCTTACGTCTTGACGCTCCGCCTTCTTAGGCAGTCGCCACGCCTTGACAGATATTGAATGATTAGTCATCATTTTCTCCAATACTTGAATTCCTGCCAATAATAACCAACTTTGTTTAGTAAGTAGTTAATGCTGCAGGGTACAGTTACATGTGGAAGAAGCAGAGAAGTGCAGAGAAAATCATGGGCAAACAATATCAAAGACTATGACAGGTTAACATTTGAGCCATTCATCCGCGATATATATATTAATATATATATATATATATATATATATATATATATATATATATATATATATATATATATATATATATATATATATATAAATATAAATCTTTGGAGGACTCGGAGTGTTTATGCACCCAATGTAGTACCCCTACTTCAGAGACGAGTTATGGGTTAAAGCGTGTCGTTCATTAGTTATACCAATGTTTCCCAACTACTGGGTTCAATGACTGGGACCTGCCATCTCCCACAAGGGGACAATTTGACTGTTCAGGGAGGCAATTTGATTTTTCAGGGGTGAAATTCAGCGGAGAATAAACAATATTTGAATATTGAAAACCATGTATATGTTACATAGAAGGGGGATCATAATTTTAGAAAGACTTAGGTGGGTGGGGGGGGGGCAAGGTTAACAGATGTCCTTATCTATATCGAATCTCTCAACATAGTAATTTCTACCCTTAATAAAGTCAAAACTCACTGAAATCACAACGTTATGACCACCAACGCCATGATAATGATAAAAATTAGGTAAGACTCTTGATGAACACTAAAATAATGTATGTGTATCAGTGAGAGTTTGTGTATGTGTGCCAGTGAGAGTGTGAGTATGTGTGTCAGTGAGTGTGTGTATGTGTGTCAGTGAGTGTGTGTTTATGTGTGTCAGTGAGGGTTTGAGTATGTGTGTCAGTGAAAGTGTGTGTATGTGTGTCAGTGAGTGTGTGTTTATGTGTGTCAGTGAGGGTTTGAGTATGTGTGTCAGTGAAAGTGTGTGTATGTGTGTCAGTGAGTGTGTGTTTATGTGTGTCAGTGAGGGTTTGAGTATGTGTGTCAGTGAAAGTGTGTGTATGTGTGTCAGTGACAGGTTGAAAATGTGTGCCAATGAGAGTGTGTGCATGTGTGTCAGTGAGAGTTTAAGTATGTGTGTCAGTGAGTGTAAGTATGTGTGTCAGTGAGTGTGTGTATGTGTGCCAGTGATTGTTTGAGTATGTGTGTCAGTGAACGTGTGTATGTGTATCAGGGAGAGTTTGAATATGTGTGTCAGTGAGAGTGTGAGTATGTGTGTCAGTGAAGGTGTGTGTATGTGTGTCAGTGAGAGTTTGAGTATGTGTGTCAGTGAGTGAGTGTATGTGTGCCAGTGAGAATGTGTTTATGTGTGTCAGTGAGAGTTTGAGTATGTGTGTCAGTGACAGTTTGAGTAAGTGTGTCAGTGACAGTTTGAGTAAGTGTGTCAGTGACAGTTTGAGTAAGTGTATCAGTGACAGTTTCAGTAAGTGTGTCAGTGACAGTGTGAGTAAGTGTGTCAGTGAGTGCATGTGTGTTAGTAGGAATATGAAAATATGTGTCAGTGACAGTGTAAGAATGTGTGTCAATAAGAGTGTGAATATGTGTATCAATGAGAGTGTGTGTGTGCATGTCTCATGTATATGAGTGTATGCACGAGTGTGTAAATTCTAGAAATATTTACCATTTACATCGTCATAGAAGATGCTAATCTTAGTCCAGGTGTAAGCTTGTGCTATTTCAAACATGGCGTCAGATGCGTATTTCATTTCCGGATTGACCTAGATTGTATGATATAGTAGAATTATGTGACTAATTGTGTGACTAATTATGTGACTAATTGTGTGGAAGTTTTTAAGGACGTGTTATTTTACTTTCTTCTGCGACATCTATCAGTCAGATTGTGTCCAATGATTTTATGTTATAGTCTGTTTAATGGCTTCAGTTGTTATTGAAATCGGTTTAATGATTTCATAGGCTTCCCAATTGGTGGATGTGGGCTACTTCCTTATTCCTATGTCTTATAGAATGGAGACGTACTAAAAGACATGATTCCCTGTCATATTCTCTGTTATTCAGTGGTATTTCCTGGTTGTACATATTTTGAATTGATCGTAGAAATGGTGTTTAAAAAAAAATGTATGCATTTTGAAGTCCGTTGATAGGGTGAAATATTTTTATAATTTTTTTTAAATTTATACATTTTGAAGTTCATTCAAGATAGTTTGGTAGGATATAATGTTTTATTTAATACCGGTCGCCAAACAGCTATATTTCAGACTTGTAATTTCCTTTGTGTTGCCGAGATCGAAAGGGGAGCAAAAATGAGCAACACTGTTACACACCATACATGTAAGAGGCAACCAAGGAGGTTTGGTGGTGGAATTGGTTTATCCCATCCCATATATGCTTAAAGTGACCAATATTCCGCTGTCGGATGTGTCGGATCGAAAAGTGCAGATATGGCAGCCAAATTGAAAAACATGAGAAAATACATTCTGTTCTGTGGACAACAATCTGTTAATCTGCAGGAGTTTAAGAACCAATGCCGAAAAAGAAGAAGAGTAGATCTTCTTCTGAAGAGTAGACCTTCTTCGTCAAGGAACCAATGCCGAAACCAATGCCGAAACTAATGCCGAACCAATGCCGAAAAAGAAGAAGAAGAGTAGACCTTCTTCTGAAGAGTAGACCGTCTTCTGAAGAGAAGACCGTCTTCTGAAGAGTGGACCTTCTTCTGAAGAGTAGACCTTCTTCTGAAGAGTAGACCTTCTTCTGAAGAGTAGACCTTCTTCTGAAGAGTAGACCTTCTTCTGAAGAGTAGACCTTCCTCTGAAGAGTAGACCTTCTTCTGAAGAGTAGACCTTCTTCTGAAGAGTAGACCGTCTTCTGAAGAATGGCCCTTCTTCTGAAGAGTAGACCTTCTTCTGAAGAGTAGACCGTCTTCTGAAGAGTAGACCTTCTTCTGAAGAGTAGACCTTCTTCTGAAGAGGAGACCTTCTTCTGAAGAGTAGACCTTCTTCTGAAGAGTAGACCTTCTTCGTCAAGGAACCAATGCCGAAAAAGAAGAAGAGTAGACTTTGGACAACAATCTGTTAATCTGCAGGAGTTTAAGAACCAATGCCGAAAGAGAAGAAGAGTAGACCTTCAATAATCAAACATATGGTTTCAGTCTATCCCAAAAGAAATGCTTGCTGTAGACAGATTTTGTAGGATGAGGTGTATAAAACAGTAAGTACAATACAATAAATATGAAGCATCAAGAATTTATATGAGATATATGAGCGATGCTGTGTGGTGATATAAGTAAAACTTGTTAAATCCAGCATCGAGGCGAATAGGTGTCAGCTGAACGAACAATGTTCAAATTCCGTCTACTGCCTTCTGAATATTTAATAGAACAGTACATAACATATCATGCAATTAAACAAGATAAACCCCGTTTGCTTGGATGTTTCAGGTAGTTTGCACAAAAAATAAAACGGCGAAACAACAAATTTCCATTCTTTAGACTACATCCTGCAGTAAATCTAATAGGATCGTTGTCCTGCTAGAAGAGAGATCCAACGGATGTTGTAAAACAAAACAAACACTGTCAATACTGCATTTTTCCGTTAGGGAATTGAAGGGAGGTTTCGAGTGGCTTGTGATATAAAGACCGCATGTCTTTGCTGTTTCCACATCATTTTCACTGTTGTTTTTTTAAAATTTACACTCCGAAAGAAAAAATCCAGTCCTTACCAGGGATCGAACTTGGATTTCACCGATGTGAGACCAAAGCTCTAAACTCTCTGTCATGCTGTAAAACAACACAATGAACTAAAATATGTAAATTAACTGAACCAAATTTTTTTTAAGTTGAGATGGTTTTTTTTGGTGAATTTATTTGCGTTCGTTCTCAAACTCCCTCTTATAGCAGAACAGTGATTCCTACAAGATTTCCAGCCGAATGTAATTCTAGAGAACGGATTTATGTTAATTCGCCATTTTTACTTGCCCCAATTTCTCCACACATCCGTTGAGACATTAGTGCTTGTGTTTTGTTTTTAGGATATCGTTTTTTAATTTCCTCTTCTAGATTGTTCTCAAACTCCTGCTGGTTAGCAGGACATAGTCTGGAGAACGGAATGAGATATTCTTGGTTTACAGCTTGCGTGTGATATATGACGTTATCATGGTTTTTGAGGCACTTTGACAAGGAGAAAGGATAGGCAACTGCACTGCCAAAACCTCCTTAGTCGCCTCCAATAATATGCATGCCAGGTTACAGTGTTGCTATTTTTTAAATTTTCCTTTCACGTCGCGAAAGGAACACAGGTAGAACTTCTATTTTTACTGTTGATAACACGTCATTCCCACCAGCGTGCAATATCAAATTTGAATGACTCAATACTAAAACCAATTCACCGATTGAAATATTTAGGAACAACGATGACATCAGCTGGAAGAAGTTCAAACAGAATAGGGCAGGCAAAGGGGACATATGTAAAACCTTAAATATATACTGTGTAATATGTCCCTGTTAATAAAGATGGGGAAGAGAGTTCGTCAGAGGTACATAACACATATTCTAATATATAGATGCGAGTCATGGACAATAAATAAACATGATATTGGAAAACATTGGCAGCTAGAAAAACTAACGAAGAGGCGATGAAAGAGTCTAATGCGAGATGGGGATTACTTTTGTAATAACAGAGAAAATATTTATTTTTTTCGGATAATTAATGAGACAATGTTATATATATCTGGAGGAAATAGTTACAACACGCAAGATAGAAGGCAAACGAGATCTAGGACGAAAGCGAGAGAAAATACTAGTTACTTTGGCCTAGTAAAGAGTCAATAACGATCCTGATAAGAGATACTGGAAATAAATAATTGTGAACATCCATGATCGTCTACGCCAGTCGGCACGGCACATGATGACGATTATAACTTAAATTGGCCTATTTCTGTCATTGTTTTAAAAAATTGCCCATTTTTTTATCCTGAGCATGAACAAGTCACTTTAAATTTTAAGAATGCCACTTCAAAAATTGTGCGTCACTTCTATGGAAAGTAAACATTAGGAATAAGGTAAATTATACATAATTATAATATAATCTCATAACTCTTAGAACAATAATTGAAGAATGTTTAGAATTTAGAGCCAACCTAATAATAAATTTGGTTGATTTTCAAAAATCCTGCGGCAGCATATATCAAACATCGCTTTGGGCAATTAAAAAAATTAATGGATTCAAAACAAATACATAAATACGATAAAATCACTATATAAAAATCAAAACGCTGTGTTAGAATAGGAAACGGCAAGTCCGAATGGTTCCCTGTGATTACTGGTGTTAAACAAGGCTGCCCTATGTCACCATTGCTATTCAACATCAGAATTGATTGGGTAATAAGAAAAAATACAAGCTACGTACATTTAGGAATTGAATGGTTAAACAAAACATCACTAGAAAACCTCGACTTTGCCGACGATCTTGCATTATTGAGTGCAAACCATCCAGATTCACAATAAAAAAAATGATTGATTAAAATTAATCGCAGAACAGATAGGTCTTCAAATCAATCCATGAAAACCAAAAATTATGGACTTTACCGGTTCACCTAAAGCAATTAATTTAAATGAACAACAACTTCAAAAGTACCAAAATTTTCCACTCTAGGAAGAAAATTAACACTGGACGGCGATGTAATGCTAAATATTATAACTCGTATTGCATTAGCAACAAGTGCCTTTAATAAACTGTCTATTATCTGGAGGTCAAAGTCACTCACGAAAATGTGCTTATTTAATTCCTGCGTAATTCCAGTGTTATAATATGGATGTGAGAGCTGGAAAAGTTCTTTATCTTCAGAAAATAAACTATTGAGTTTCGAAAACAAATGCCTTCGTGGGATAACTAACACCCACTGGAGCGAATTCAAATCGAAATAAAAAATCGGAGAAGAGACACATCAAAACTACATCACAGATGTTATTAGAAAACGTCGTTGGTCCTACATTGGACATGCCCTACGCTCAGACAATGACAGAATACAACACCAATTTGTTGCATGGATACCAACAGGCAGAGGAGCCAGGGGTAGACCAAAGGAAACATTCAGAAGAACAGTATTTAAGAACTGCACATAATAAATTTGAACAGACATAATTGGATAGAGCTGACCTCTGCCCTATGCGCTAACTTCAGCGCTAAAGGAAAATGAATGAATGAATAGATGAAATTACACAGGTGAAAAAATACAGGATATCGACATTTCAAATAACATGTCTTCTGTTAAAATAGATAAAAATATCGACATTTCAAATAACATGTCTCTGTTAAAATAGATAAAAATAAACATAAAATAATGAATGTCTCTTATGTTGATGTGACCCAAGTACATAGGTTTACTGAAGACACATTCAAATTTTGTCTATACATTGCAGTCCTGAACTTTAGTAAAGCAGCGTTATTTGTTACTTTATTTGTTACTTTATTTGTTACTGGAAATATACTTCTTTTATTCATGGTCTATGTTGTGTGGTGTTGGCTATCATGTTTTTACACATCCTATTGTTTCTTGTGCTGCCAATCATTTTCGATGCTGATGCTTTCTCATACAACAATGACAAGTATGAAAAATGTTTTGTTCACATTATGTAAATTGAACACTTTACTTACGGCTAAGCACTAAAGGTGAAGGTCGGTCCCATGGCAGCAATCTGCTGTCTGGGATGAAGATAACTCTTAATGTACTAAGCTGCAGCAACTATTAGGCGAGGTGGCCAGCTTCCTTCCTTGCTAACAGTCAATTAACAGATAGTAGTTAAGCACTACTAGAGGACTAACAATCATTACAGGAACATTCTTTTCCATCAATTAAACCTGAATATTTTCCGTGTTGTCAGGCTTTGTGGCGGCGAGATACAGAGTGGATTTTATGACGGCCACGGTAACGCTTTCAAATACCGTCGCCGGCAATTGCGCACCCGGACCGTACCGAAAGCAAGGACAAATTACTTAACGTATTTATATTGCTTATAAAATCACAATAACCAAAATGATAGATTGATTCTTGAATGGAGCATTGCTAACTACACGTAACAAATTCTGTATAAATGCGAAAAATGTGCACTATTTGACAGGTATGTCTTGTTCGAACTCAAATTTAGAATGCATAAAATTATCATTAATTATGGGTCTCACTAATGGCTCACTAGACATATCACCCATGCAACAGAAAACCTGAGTGGATGACATGCTATTATATTAAGGCTCTCTTAAGGAAGCTTTGTAGCATGTCATCTATACATTTATAGTCCCCTCTGAGTAGAAGGCTCCTTCAATATAAATTGCACTAAGCCGAAAGCTGAAGTATCCCTGGTATGAAAGAAAGTTCAGAAAAACAACCCCAATTCACAAAGTAAGAGCTAATCGCTCGCAATTCCTGGGATTCTCAAACAAACAAACATCTAGAAGTATTTCATATTTTCTGAAGGTAGTTACCTGCATTACGTAGTTAAACTGTTGAGGTTTGTTTACATTCGTCGTACAAATATATGGTATGCGCAGAGACTCCGTTGCTAGGCTCACTTCTGGATCATATGGACCAATCACCGCATGGAGGTTGAGCTCAAAAATGGCATTGTAGGCTGGTGTAGAAATATACATAATTAGTCACGTGTCTAAAATGACGGTAGATGTGAAAAAGAAGTTAAAAATAAAATAGCAAAATGGCTAAAAGTGCTTTCAATGAATGACATGAGGAAATATTAACATCTAAACAACTTAAAAACATGCTAAAAATAAGAAATATAAAATGTTACATCTATTCAATATTAATATATGGCTCAGAAACATGGACTAGAAACTACAGAAACAACAAAAACAACAACTAGAAACAACAACTAGACAATTGATGCAATTGAGATGTGGAATAAGAGAACTTCATGGAAAAAGAAGAAAATAACAAAAAAGTTCTAACAACACTTTGTATGAAAAAATATCTATTAAAAGAATTAAAGATCAAACAAATTAAGTATTTTGGACATATTACAAGACATGTCATCTTGTGAAGATCTTAGTTGAGGGTAGAGACAGGGCGGGGGGGGGGCGAGCAAGAGGTAGGCTTATATTTTATAGAAGTGGGAGGGAAACATATGAGATGGACAGGCTACAGTCTAACAAAGTACACCACCAAGGCAAGAGTCAGGAGATGTTGGATGTCCGTTGCAGCGAACCTTCGTTGCGGAGACGGCACTTAAATATGATGTCTAAAATGGAAATTGTTGATTAGTGGTTATCGAGTTTTTGAATCGATGATGGTGCACTTCGAACCTTCTAAAGGAGTTCCATCTCTTTTAGTAAATTGGAAGGGTTTGTATGATGATAGTCTCCGTTTCTACGTCCGAGGATGGATAAAAGGAACAACTTAAAGGGAACAAAGAACAGCTCACAAGAACATGAATAGATAAAGCAATAGAATTGGGTCAAAGGGCATGGACTTATGGAACGCTGGATTAACAACCATAGTTTCCGTTGATTATTTATCTTCCTCGTCATACATATGAATATTCCTCCCTTAGCCCTTCTATCTCCTCGAGTAATACAAAACTCCTTCAATCTCTTAATAGCAGTCTCGATCGCACAAGTGTCCTCATCCACCAGTGTCCTTGTACACCAGTGTCCACGTGTGGTTCAAGTCCAGCCGGAAGAGGCATATTTCGGAGCAAGAAAGTGTAAATATTACAGCCATAACACAACACATTTCGTTCTCTGGACTCAACCATTAAACCCATTACTTCTTAGGGTCGTAGGATGTCACTCTGGGAATTATGTGTTGATTACTAAACCCGTGGTCCATGGGTTCATGCCTTTTGACTTAATGGCATTGAGCAATATATGCATGTATTTGTGAGCTGTTGTTTTTTTCCATATCAGTCAGTCAGTTCCTCTTTTGCCAAGTTTGGCACATAGGGCGGATGTCATAGTTCTCCATGCCTGTCGGTCAGTTGCTAGGGATTGAAGGTCTTGTGCATTTATGCCTGCTGATTTTAATTAATTTATAAATATTCTCCTGAGCGTTGTTTTTGGTCTTCTCTGTTTTATTTTTACGTCTGGTGTCCACATGAAGGCTTGTCGTGGAATTCTGTCTTCCTTCATTCAAAGTATGTGGCCGGTGCATGTCCAGCGGCGTTTTCTGATGATGCTCGTCACATATTCTTGTTTTGTCTCCTCTCTTAGTATGTCGTTTGATTTCAAGTCTTTTCAATTAGCGTTTGTGATTTTTCTGAGGCATCTATTCTCGAAGGCATCTAACTTTTTATCCATTATTGCGGTAGATTTCCAACTTTCACATCCATATGTCAATAATGGAATCACGCTTGCATTTAATAGTCGCAGTTTGATGTGTTTACTTGCGATCTTCGATCTCCAGATGTTTGAGAGTTCTTAGAACAATAACATCCGTTACAGAAACACTGGGAGTTTTACAATGACAATTTGTTAAATCGTCGATTAACGTATCCAAAAGGCACCAAGAACAGAAACACACGTCCACCGTCTTGAAACTGGTAACCGGAACCAGTATAGGGTGCTCTATG